>RJWT010030309.1:0-14685 GCA_004365215.1 Cuniculus paca | reverse complement strand
GCATAGAGATGACTAGTCACCCCTGTGCAACGAAATGCCCCAGAACTTGTGGTGTGTTTCCCCAGAAAGAACTCCATGGGAGAACAAGAACTCAACATTAGAAATGGTTCTGCTGTGTGGAAATAAGGCTGCACACCACTTTATGTGTTGGGCTATCTAGGCCCTTAGGAATGAATGGCAGGGAATGCCTTAGTACCACTCTTTTGCCAGGAAAGCTGCAGCAGCTAAATCAAACTCAGTATAACTTCATCTCACAGAACTCAACATGTCTGCACAATGGGGAGGCTGTACTGGTTTCTATATGGGAGAGGCACACGTGTGTTTTCTGGATTTGCCTTAGTGAAAGCCAGTTTGCACAGAGATGACTGTTCACCCTGTGCAATGAAACTCCCGAGAACTTGTGGTATGCTTTCCTACAAAGAACTCGTTGGGAGAAGTATAACTCAATGTTAGAAATGATTATGATGTGTGTAAACCGCTTTATGTGTTGGGCCATCTAGGCCCTTAGGAATGAATGGAGGAAATGTCTTACTACCACTCTTTTGCCAGGAAAGCTGCAACAGCTAAATCAAACTCAGTGTAACTTCAGCTCAGAGAACTCAACATATCTGCACACTTGGGAGGCTGTGCTTCTTTCCATATGGGAGAGGCACATGTGTGTTTTCTGGATTTGCCTTACTGAAATTCAGGTTGCACAGAGATGACTACTCAGCCTGTGCAACTAAACTCCCCAGAACTTGTGCTATGTATTCCGAGAAAGAACTCCTTGGGAGAAGTATAACTCAATGTTAGAGATGATTCTGCTGTGTGGAAATAAGTGTGGAAACAACTTTATGTGTTGGGCCATCTATCCCCGTTGAAATGAATGGGAGGAAATGATTTACTACCACTCTTTTGCCAGTAAAGCTACAATGGCTAAATTAAACTCAGTATAAGTGCAGCTAAGAGAACTCAAGATATCTGCACACTGGGGCAGCTGTGCTTCTTTCTATATGGGAGAGGCACAGGTTTGTTTGCTGGATTTGCCTTACCGAAAGGCAGATTGCACAGAGATGAGTACTCACCCCTGTGCACTGAAACTCCCCAGAACTTGTGATGTATTTCCACAGAAAGGGAGAAGAATAATTCAGTGTTAGGAATGATTCTGCTGTGTTAAATAAGTGCCGAAACAACTTCATGTTGGGTCATTACATCTATAGGAATGGTTGGAGGAAATGGCCTACTACCATTCTTTTGCCAGGAATGCTGTAACTGTCAAAACAAACTCCATGTAACTTTAGCTCAGTGAACTCAACATATCTGCACTCTGGGGAGGCCATGGGTCTTTGTATATGGGAGAGGCACATATGTGTTTTCTGGATTTGCCTTCTGAAAGGCGGTTTGAATAGAGATGGCTAGTTACCCTTGTGCAATGTAACTCCCCACAACTTGTGGTGTGTTTCCCCAGAAGGAACCCCATGGGAGAAGAATAACTCCGTGATTTAAATGATTCTGCTGTTTGGAAATAAGTGTGGAAACCACTTTATGTGATGGGTCACCTAGGCCCATCAGAATGAAAGTGACAAAATGTCTATTTTATTTATTTTTTATTTATTTTTATTTTTTAGAGAATAGAACAAGACAAAACAGAAAAGAACAAAACAAAGCAAAAGAAAACCGAATAGAGTCAAACATAACATAGCATTTCAAAACAGAACACTGCAAGCTATACAGGTTTTCAAAACACAACAACACAAGATTAACAATGGTTACCTAGTGTCTCTTGCTTTCTTCAAAATGGTTGTTCATCCATTTACAGACAATACACTGACACAAAAAAAAGAAATATTAAACCAGATAAAACAAAAAAGCATTACAGTCCTTCCAGTCAAACAACAAGAAACCAGCAATGACTACTGTAGTGTCTCATTTTTCAAAAGAGCTGTTCCTATTTTCTCACGTATTGCCTTCAAATAGTAGGAAAGGGACTTAAACCAATCAAATCAAAGAAAAAAAGCACCATTGAACTTCCGAACCTTTTCTCCATGTTTCTCAGGAATTTTGTATCTTATTGAGTATTTCAGTTTCCTACACTATGGAGACAATCCGGTGTTTACACATACAGATTTAGTTTATCTCACTTATGAGTATAGTCTCAAGACTCATCCAGTTACCTATAAAACCTCAATGTGATCATATTTTGTAACTGAATAGTACTCCATTGTATAAAATACCACATCTTCTTTATACATTCCTCGATTGATGGGCATTTGGGTTCTTTCCAAGATTTGGCTATTACAAATTGTGTTGCTATAAGCATGGGTGCACATAGATCACTGTGGTAAGACGATTTCACTTCTTCTGGGAATATGCCCAGAAGCAGAATAGCTGGGTCAAATGGGACTTCCAGTCCTAGCTTTTTGAGAAACCTCTAGACTCACCTCCACAGTGGTTGCACCAGTCTGCACTCCCACCAACAGTGGAGAAGGCTCCTTTTTTCCCCACAGCCTCTCCAGCATTTATCATTGGTGGTTTTCTTGATCCTGGCCATTCTTTCTGGAGTGAGATGAAATCTCAGAGTTGTTTTAATTTGCATTTCTCTAATGACCAATGATAGCATTTTTTCATGCATTTATTTGCCATTCATATTCGTTCAGCTGAGAAGTATGCTTTCATCTCAGATGCCCATTTCTGGATTGGGTCTTTCAATTTCGAGTGTCTGATGTTTTTAATTCTTTATATGTTCTAGATAGAAGACCTTTGTCTGAAGGGCAGTTGACTAATATTTTTTCACAATTTGTGGGTTTACTTTTCACTCTGTTGGAGATTTCTTTCGACACGCAAGAATTTTTAACAAGACAAGATCCCAATTGTTGATTCTGGGAAGGGTTTCCCATGCAGTTTGACTTTTGTTCATGAATTCTCCACCTACCCCTATGTTTTCAAGATTTCTATCTACTTTGTTTTCCAGCAGGTTTAGTGTTTCTGTTTTAATGTTTAGATCTTTGATCCATTTTGACTTTAGTTTACTGTATGGTGATAGGCTTGGGTCTAATTTTAGTTTTTGGCATATGGAAAGCCAGTTTTTCCAACACCATTTATTAAAGAGGCTATCTTTCTTCCAGTGAACATGTTTGGCCCCTTTGTCAAAGATAAGGTGGCTGAGTGTGTTTGTACTTGTGGTTGTGTCTTCTGATCTATTCCATTGATCCTCAGGTCTGTTTTGACTCCAGTACCATGCTGCTTTGATTACAGTAGCTTTGTAGTATACTTTGAAGTCTGGGATTGTGATGCCTCCTGTCCTGCCCTTGCTGCCCAGAAGTGCCTCTGCTATTCTAGGTCTCTTGTGGTTCCAGATGAACTTTAAGAATGATTTCTCTAGATCTGTTAGGTATGCTAATGGCATTTGGATGGGAATTGCATTAAATGTGTATAGTAATTTTGCGAGAATGGCCATTTTCACAATGTTTGCTTTTCCTATCCATGAGCATGGAATGTCTTCCTATTTAATGAGATCCTCTTCGATTTCTTTTCTCCAAGTAGTGTAATTTTCATCGAGTAGATCTTTTGCTTCCTTTGTTAGGTTGATTCCTAAGTATTTCATTTTTTTGGATGCTATTGTAAAGGGTATGGTTTCTCTTATTTCTCTCTCAGTGAGTTTGTTGTGTGTGTACAGGAATGCAACTGATTTCTCAGCATTGATTTTGTATCCCGCTGCACTACTGAATTTGGTTATGACATCCAGAAGTCTTTCTGTAGAGTTTTGTGGGTCTTCTATGTAGAGTATCATGTCATCTACAAATAGTGATAACTTAACTTCTTCCTTTCCTATTCTTATTCCTTTTTTTCTCTCTCTTGTCTAATTTCCCTGGCTAATGTTTACAGCACTATGATGACTAAGAACCGTGAAAGTGGACATCCTTGTCTTGTTCCCGATTTTAGAGTGAAAGCTTTCAGTTTTTGACCATTTAATGTGATACTGGCTGTTGGTTTGTCATAGATGGCTTTGATCTGGTTGAAGTAAAGGGCATCTATTCCAATTTTTTGAAGGGCTCTTTTCATGAAAGAGTGTTGGATTTTATCAAAAGCTTTTTCTGCATGTATTCAAATGACCATGTAATTCTTATCTTTGGCTCTATTTATATGGTGTATTACATTTATTGATTTCTGTATGTTGAACCATCCTTGCATTCCTGGGATGAATCCCACTTGGTCATGGTTTATAATCTTCTTGATGACTTGCTGCATTCTGTTTGCCAGTATTTTATTAAGAATTTTTGCATCTATGTTCATTAGTGAGATTGGCCTGTGGTTCTCTTTCTTGGTTGGGTCTTTCTCTGGTTTTGGTATTAGGATAATACTTGCTTCCAGGCATGATTTGGGGAGACTTCCTCCCCTTTCCATTTCATTGAAGAGTTTGAGGAGTGTTGACATTAAGTCATCCTTGACTTTCTTGTAGAATTCAGCTGTGAATCCATCAGGACCTGGACTTTTCTTGATTGGTAAGGTTCTAATTACATTTTTTATTTCACTAACTGAAATTGGATTATTCAGTAGTTTTACATCTTCTTGGTCCAGTTTTGGCAATTGATATGTTTCTAGAAATCTGTCCATTTCTATGGTGTTATCGAACCTATGAGAGTAAAAATTTTCGAAAGAGGCATTGATGATCTTCTGTATTTCCACTGGGGCTGTAGTGATTTCACCCTTTTCATTCCTTATTGCATGAATTTGAGTTTTCTGTTTCCTTTTTTCAATAAGGTTGTCTAGCGGTTTATCAATTTTATTATTCTTTCAAAGAACTAGCTCTTTGATTCGTTGATTGTTTTGTTTTCTTAGTCTCAGTTGGATTAATTTCTGCTCTGACCTTTACAATTTCCTCCCTTCTTTTGGCTTTGGTTTGGGCTTGCTCTTTTTCTAGATGTTTCAAGTGTAACATCAGATGTTTATTTGTGTTTGTTCCATTTTCCACATGTGGGAATTCACCACAATAAATTTCCCTCTGAGGACTGCTTTCATTGCATTTCCCTGATTCCAATAAGTTGTATTTGTATTTTCATTTGCTTTTAGATGTCATTTAATTTCTTCTTTTATTTCCTCTGTGACCCACTGATTGTTCAGGAGTGTGCTATTTAATTTCCATGTGTTTATGGAATTTTTGCAGTTTCTTTTGTCATTAATTTCCAGTTTGATGGCACTGTGATCAGATAGTATGCATGGGATAATTTCAATTCCTTTACATTTGTTTAAGCTTGTTCTGTGGGCCAATATGTGGTCTATTCTAGAGAATGGACCAGGTGAAGCTGAGAAGAATGTATTATCTGATGTTGTTGGGTGGAAAACTTTGTAGACGTCTACCAGGTGCATTTGTTCACAGCTTTGATTCAGTTCTGTTATTTCTTTGCTGATTTTCTGTCTAGTTGATTTGTCTCTTTGAGTCAAGGGTGTGTTAAGGTCTCCTGTTATAATTGTGTTATTGGTTATTTGATTTTTCATTTCTATTAATATTTGTTTTATATAGTTGGGTGCTCCGATATTTGGTGCATATATATTTAAGATTGTTATTTCTTCTGCTTGGAGTTTTCCCCTAACCAGTATTTAGTGACCTTCTTTATCTCTGTTGACCATTATTTGTTTGAAGTTTACATCATCTGCAAACAGAATACCTACCCCTGTTTTTTTTTTTAGGTTCCTGTTGAATGGAGTATTGTTTTGCATCCTTTGACTTTTAGTGTATGAATTTCCTTTTGGGTTAGATGGGTTTCTTGTAGACAGCATATGATTGGATGTTGTTTCATGATCCATTCTGCCAATCTGTTCCTTTTGTTTGGTGAACTGAGGCTATTTACATTAATGTTTATGACTGATATATAATGGCTTATTTTAGTCATGTTATCTTTCTGCTGTGGTTTCTTTACCTTTTCCCTCTACTTAATTGTTTGCCCTGCTTGCTGTTCTTTTTCTGTTGATGTTTTTGATATTGTAGCTATTTTCATGTGTATCTAGAGTATCTTTCAATATTGTATTTTCACATTCATTGTGGTGGCTTTGCCAGCTTTCAATGGCATTCTTGATTTCCTGGATATCTCTTTGAATCTATTTCATGCATTCTAATTCTTTCTTGTATTCTTCATTCAAGGTTTCCATCCTTTTGCAGTGTTCCTCTATTTTTTCAATGATATCTTCTTTAGGTGTGCTTAGCATTTCTTTCATTACATTTATCATCTCTTGTTTTACCTGGGAAATGTTTTCTAACCTCAGTTCCTTTAAAGTTTCATAGAGTTGTTTCTTTACTTCAGTTGCTATCATTTCTGAAGTTTCAGGTGTGTGGCTCATATTTTCTTCTATGTCCATGTCTCTTTGGCTTGTTTAGAAAGGATTGGAGGTGCAAGATTGTATTTTTCTCTTTCATTTTGTCATTTTCCTGTATTCCACTGTGGGAGGTGAATCCAACGTGCACAGTTGAGGTGCCAAGGCTAGGTCATATAATGCACACCTTCAGCTCCCGTGAAGACTACCATTGTGCCTGTTCTGTTTTTGGCCTTGTCTGAGTAGAGCCCAGACAGGATGCCAGGGAAGCTCTGAACTTCCTGGGCCAATGGGGGAGGGTTGCAAACTCCTACTGGTCTGTTGGCTACGTCCCAAGTTGTACAGCCAGGTGGAATTTGCTCTGTGTGCCCCCAACTCAAGCTAAGCCCAGAGAAGCTGATGCCAGGCCACTCTGGGTGAATTGTTGGGGCCCATGCAGGACCCTGGAAATGCCCCAAATGTCCCAGGCCAATGGGGGCCAGACACAAGCCCCTAAAGGGCTCCTGGCAAAGTGCCAAGCTGCACAGTTATGAGGAGTCCATTGTGCTTGCCTCCAATTCAAGCCAGGCCCAGAGCAGCCACCACTGGGCCATGCTGGGTGAATGGGCAGGGCACAGGCAAGACTTCAGGGACACCCTGAACATCTGTGGCTGACAGTGGATGGGTGCAGATTTCTATGGGTCTGGTTGCCTGGTCCCAAGCTGCACAGCTTGGTGGAGTTTGCTGTGCTTGCCCCCGCCCCAAGCCTGTCCCAGAGCAGCTGCAGCTGGGCCACCCCAGGTGAATGGGCAGGGCACAGGCAAGACCCCAGGGACACCCCAAATGTCCATAGCCAATGGGGGATGGGTGCAGATTTCTATAGGTCTGGTCGCCTGGTCCCAAGCTGCACATCTAGGTGGAGTTCACTGCTCTCACCCCTGATCCAAGCCGGGCCCAGAGCAGCCATTCCTAGGCCACCCCAGGTGAATGGGTGGGGTGCAGGCAAGATCCCAGAAACTCCCTGAAAGTCCGTGGCTGATGGGGAATAGATGCAAATTCCTACCAGTCTCTTGGCGAAGTCCCAAGCTGCACGGCCAGGCGGAACTGGCTGGTTGCACACTCAACTCAACCTGGGCTGCTCCAGGTGAATGGGCGGGGTGCTGGCAAGACCCCAGGGATGCCCCAAATGTCTGTGACCCATGGGGGATGGGCACAGATTTCTATGGGTCTGGTCACCGGGTCCCAAGGTGCACAGCTAGGTGGAGTTTGCTGCACTCGCCCCCAACCCAAGCCGGGCCTAGAACAGCTGCCACTGGGCCACCCCAGGCAAATGGGAGGGGCACAGGCAAGACCCCAGGGATGCCCCAATGTCCATAGCTGATGGGGAATGGGCACAGCTTTCTATGGGTCTGGTTGCCTGGTCCCAAGTTGCACAGCTAGGTGGAGTTCACTGGGCTCAGCCCCGACCCAAGCCAGGCCCAGAGCAGCCACAGCTGGGCCATCCTGGGTGAATGGGTGGGGTGCAGGCAAGATCCCAGGGATGCCCTGAACATCCGTGGCTGATGGGGGATGGACACAAATTCCTACCGGTCTCTTGGCAAAGTCCCAAGCTGCATGCCAGGTAGAACTTGCTGGTCACACACTCAACTCAAGCCGGGCTGCTCCGGGTGAATTGGGGGGTGCAGGTCAGCTGTGCTTCTTTGTATATGTGAGAGGCACATGTGTGTTTTCTGGATTTGCCTTACTGAAAGGCAGTTTGCACAGAGATGGCTTTTCAACCCCTGTGCAATGAAACACTGCAGAACTTGTGGTGTGTTTCCAAAGAAGGAGATCCATGCTAGAAGTATAAATCAAGATTAGAAATGATTCTGCTGTGTGGAAATAAGTGTGGAAAGAACTTTATGAATTGGTACATATAGGCCCATAGGAATGAATGTGAGGAAATGCCTTTGTACGACTGTTGTACCAGGAAAACTGCAACAGCTATAGCAACCTCTGGATATCTTCAACTCAGAGAAGGCAAAATATCTGTAACTGGGGAGGCTGTGCTTCTTTCTGTATGAGAGAGGCACACATTTGTTTTCTGGATTTGCCTGACTGAATGGCAGCTTACGCAGATATGACTAGCCACTGTGCAACGAAACACCCCAGAACTTGTGGTGTGTTTCCAAAGAAAGAATTCCATTGGGAGAAATATAACTCAATGTAAAAAATGATTCTGCTCTTTGGAAATAAGTGTTGAAAGAACTTTAGGTGTTGGTCCATATAGGCCCATAGCAGTGAATGGAAGGAAATGGCTTACTACCATTCATTTGCAGGAAATCAGCAACACTTGTACCAACCTCAGTATAACTTTAGCTCAAAGAACTCAACATATCTGCACACTGGGGTGGCTGTGCTTCTTTCTGTATGTGAGAGTCACACATTTGTTTTCTGGATTTGCCTTACTGAAAGGCAGTTTGAGCAAAGATGATTATGCAACATCTGTGCAATGAAACACAGTAGAACTTGGGGTATGTCTCTCTAGAAAGAACTCTATGGGAGAAGTAAAACACGATGTTAGAAATGATTATGCTGTGTGGAAATAAGTGTGGAAACAACTTTGTTGCTTCCTTTAAACCCACAGGAATGAATGGGAGGAAAAGGCTTACAATGACTCTTTTGCCAGGAAAGCTGCAACAGCTATACAAACCTCAGTGTAACTTCAGCTCAGAGAACTCAACACATCTGCACACATCTGCAACACACCTGCTGGGGAGGCTGTGCTTTTTGGCATATGTGAGAGGCACACGTTTGTTTTCTGGATTTGCCTTCCAGAAAGGCATTTTGCACAAAGATGGTTATTTGGACCCTGTGCAAAGAAACACTCCAGAGCTTGTGGTGTGTTTCCCAAGAAAGAACTCCATGGGAGAAGTATAACTCAATATGGAGAACCCTTTCCTGTTCTCATTGTGATTTAGGAAGGTTTATAATTATAATCCCATGGAGAAGTTATTGGAATTCCAATCAGTTAATTCCAATCAACCACTTCCAGTGCCACCCATGGTGACAAGAAAAACACTGAGACATACATACAGTTGTGGGGAGCCAAGGGGTCCTAGGTCCAGCCAAGATGGTGGCTCACTGGAAAAAGGCCTCAACCCAGAGCCCTTCCCAGGTTTTATTGCTCCTCCATGAGGGGAGTGGCTTGGCAATGAGTGATGGGAAATACATGACTACCATGACTACCATGAGCTGGGCTAGGTGGGACTGAGATTATCTCCACGATAAGCAGAGGGCAAGAAATGCAGAGGGAGAGCAATCTGCATAACAATTAAAGCCAATTGAAGGGATAAAGAGATAACCTAGCTAGCTCTGTACGTTATCAATACATGGAGATAAGGCCAAGTTTATCCAAAATGGAGATAGTTGCTCATCTTTCCAAGGACAGTCATCTCTGGTTTCCCACAACTCAACATTAGAAATCATTGTGCTGTGTGAAAATCAGTGTGGAAACAACTTTATGTGTTTGTTCATACAGGCCATTCAGAATGAATGTGAGGAAATGGCTTACCACCACTCTGTTGTCAGGAAAGCTGCAACATCTCTACCAACCTCAGTATAACTTCTGCTCAGAGAACTCAACATATCTGCACACTGGGGAGGCTATGCTTCTTTTATACGTAAGAGGCACACTTTCATTTTCTGCATTTGCCTTCTCGAGCGGCAGTTTGCACAGAGATCACTATTCAGCCCCTGTGAAATGAAATATCGGAGACATTGTAGTTTGCTCCCCAAGAAAGAACTCCATGTGATAAGTATAACTCAACATTACAAATTATTCTGCTGTGTGGAAATAAGTGTGGAAACAACTTTATGTTTTGGTTCATACAGGCCCATAGGAATGAATGGAAATAAATGGCTTACTAACATATTTTGGCAGGAAAGCTGCAACAGCTATACCAACCTCGGTATGACTTCAGCTCAGAGAACTGAACATATCTGCACAGTGGGGAGGCTGTGCTACTTTCTATTTGTGAAAGGCACATGTTTGTTTTCAGTGTTTTCTTACTGAAAGGCAGTTTGCACAGAGATGTCTATTCAGCCCCTGTGCAGCAAAACACCCCCTAAATTTTAGTGTGTTTCCCAAGAAAGAAATCCAGGGAGAAGCATTACTCAACATTAGAAATGATTCTGCTCATTGGAATTAAGTGTGAAAACAATTTTATGTAGTAGTTCATATCGGCCCTTAGGAATGAATGGGAGGAAATGGCTTAGTATCACTCTTTTGCAGGAAACCTGCAACACCTATACCAACCTCAATATAACTTCAGTTCAGAGAACTTAACCTATTTGCACACTGAGGACACTGTTCTTCTTTTTATACATGAGAGGCATAGATTTTTTTTTCCTGGATTTGCCTTGATGAAAGGCTGTTTGCACAATGATGACTATTCAGCCCCTGTTCAATGAAACACCCCAGAATTTGTGGTGTGTTTCCCAAGAAAGAACTCCATGGGAGAATATAATTCAATGTTAGAAATAATTCTGCTATGTGGATATAAGCATGGAAACAGCTTTATGCATTGGTTCATGTAGGCACAAATGAATGAATGGGAGGAAATGGCTTAATACCACTCTTTTGCCAGGAAAGGTGCCACAACCTCAGTACAACTTCAACTCAGAGAACTCAACATGTCTCCACACTGGGGAGTCTGTGCTTCTTTCTTTCCATGGGAGGAACACGTTTGTTTTCTTGATTTTCCCTACTGATAGGATGTTGGCACTGAGAGGACTATTCATGTCCCATACAACCAAACACCCCAGAACTTCTGGAGTGTTTCTGAAGAAAGTACTCACTTGGAGAAGTATAACTCAATGTTATAAATGATTCTGCTTTGTAGAAATATGTGTGGACATGTGTAAACACCACATTGTCTCCCTAGTGTAAGAAACTGAAAGACTCAATGAGATACAAAATTCCTGATGAATATGGAGAAATGGTTCTGAAAGCCAATGGTGCTTTTATTCTTTGATTTGATTGGTTTAAGTCCCTTTCCTACTATTTGAAGGCAATATGTGAGAAGATAGGAACAGCTCTTTTGAAAAACGGGACACTACGGTAGCCATTGCTGGTTTCTTGTTGTTTGACTTGAAGGCCTATAATGCTCTTTTGTTTTATCTGGTTTCGTATTACTTTGTTTTGTTTGAGTTTATTGTCTGTAAGTGTATGAACAACCATTTTGAAGAAAGCAAGAGACACTAGGGTAACCATTGTTAATCTCCTGTTGTTATGTTTTGAAAACCTGTATAGCTTGCAGTGTTCTGTTTTGAAATGGTATATTACGTTTGACTCTATAAAAAAAAAGAAATATTTGTGGAAGCAACTTTAAGTGTTGGTTCATATAAGTCCATCGGAATGAATAGGAGGAAATGGCTTACTATCAGTCTTTGCCAGGAAATGTGCAACACCTATACCAACCTCAGTGTAACTTCAGCTCAGAGAACTCAACATATCTGTACACTGGGGAGGCTCTGCTCTTTTCTATAGGAGAAAGGCACACATTTGTTCTCTGGAATTGCCTTCCTGAAAGGCACTTTGCACAGAGGTGAGTTTGCAACCCTGTGCAATGAAACTCCCCAGAACTTGTGGTGTGTTTCCCCACAAAGAACTCCATGGAGAAGGTAACTCAACATTAGAAATGATTCTGTGGTGTGGAAGTCAGTGTGGAAACAACTTTATGTGTTGGATCATGTAGGCCATAGGAATGAATGGGAGGAAATGGGTTATCACCACTCTTTTTCCAGGTAAGCTGCAACAGCTGAATCAAACTCAGTAGAACTTCAGCTCAGAGAACTCAACATATTTGCACTCAGGGGAGGTTGTGATTCTTTCTAAATGGGAGAGGCACACGTTTGTTTTCTGGATTTGCCTTACTGAAAGGCATTTTGCAAAGAGGTGACTCTTCACCTCTATGCAATGAAAATCCCCAGAACTTGTGGTGTGTTTCCCCAGAAAGAACTCCGTAGGAGAAGAAGAACTCAACATTAGAAATGGTTCTGCTGTATGGAAATAACTGTGGAAACAAATTAATGTGTTGGGTCATATAGGCCCATTGGAATGAAAGGGAGGAAATGGCTTACTACTACTCTTTTGCCAGGAAAGCTGCAACAGCTAAATCAATGCAGAATAAATTCAGCTCATGGAACTCAACATATCTATACACTGGGGAGGCTGTCCTTCTTTCTATAAGGGAGAGGAACAGGTTTGTTTTGTGGATTTCCTTACTGAAAGGCAGTTTTCACAGAGATGACTATTTAGCCCTGTGCAATGAAACTCCCATGGAACCAATGTTTCCCCATAAAGAACTCAATGGGAGAAGTATAACTCATCATTAGAAATGATTTTGCTCTGTGAAAATAAGTGTGGTTGCAACTTTATGTGTTGGGTCATCTAGGCCCATAGGAATGAATGGGAGGAAATGGCTTAATACTCATCTTTTGCCAGGAAATCTGCAACAGCTCAATCACACTCAGTATAATTTCAACTCATGGAACTCAACATATCTATACACTGGAGACACTGTGCTTCTTTCTATATGGGAGAGGCACACTTTTTTTTTAAGAGCAGAAAATATTTATTGGGATAAAGAAAGAAAGCTTCTGTCAGAGGAACAGGAGGGGTCCCAAGTGGGTTGCCAGAGACTCTGTCATTTTAGGGACTCTTTATAGTGTAGACAGGTCCAAGGTGGGGAAGAATGGGAATTCCTAAGGTGGGCATAAGGTGAGACAGATCTATGGTTAGCCAATAAGTTTAATTGCTCAGGTAAAATTAATTGTCTGGGACAAATGGGGAAATGAGTCATGTAGCCAGCGAGCATGTTTAAGGAGCAGTGACTCTTTCCCTAGGGGGTCAAGACACGTGATTCCTAGCTTCCTTAGGGATCTATAGACTTATTTAGAATATCAGTCCTCAGGAAGTAGGTGCATTTGTTTGATCTGTTGTCCTGGGTCCGGCCCACAGCAGGAGGTGTTTCTCTCCTTTACAGTTGCAAGGTATCTAGGTTTTTGCATTGGCTCCTTGGAGGACCTGGCCCTGTCTGACTGCCTATAATAATTTTAACTATCTCAGCTTCCTGTAACATTCCTCCCTCTGAAGAAGTAACCTGAACTGCCATGAGGGATAATGGGCGATGACCGATCTGGCTTCTTCAGACTGAAAGGGGTCGTAGTTGTTGATTGGCAGTTAGAGATATTCCACAGAGGGTCTATCTAAAGGTCCTCAATAGATACCAGGTGGCTTTATCTTGGGTGGGCATACAGATCTAAGTCTGGAGGAGACAAAGCCAAAGAAACAATTAAGTACGTATGGCCCAAATAATAAAATTAACAGAATAATTATGAGTATGGTTAACAAAGATTTCCACTGAGAGGAGTTAGTAATTGCTTCCCATAAGGAGGAAAAGGATAGGGTCCAGGGAATTTTAGAATCTGACATGTCATTAATTTGTTGTTTGATATCTTGAACAGCTATTGAGATATTAACAGAAGAATCAGGAATGTACACACAGCATTTAGTTTTTACAATTGCACAAGTATCCTCCTGTGCTGCTGTTAGAATGTCTAATGTCATTTTATTTTGGAGGACAGCCTGTCTCATTAATTTTACTTTTTCATTCAGGAGAGAGAGACCACCAGCAGTGTCATTTAGGGCCCGCTGAGTATAGTTCATGTGGGTTTTCAAAAGCAAAAAGGGATTGGGTATCTATGTGTAAGGGAACATAGAAAAAGGCACCTTTTAAATCTAACACTGAAAACCAACTGGTATCCTCCAGAATTTGAGAAAGGAGAGTATGGGTTAGGTACTACAGGATGAATTGACACTACGACCTCATTTATTAACCTAAGGTCCTGTATGAACCTCCATTCCCCATTGGGTTTTTGGATTCCCAAGATTGGAGTATTGCATGGACTGTTACAGGGCTTAAGCAAACCTTGTGTCCTTAGATTATCAATTATAGGTAGTAATCCTCTCTTAACTTCAGGTCTTAAAGGATATTACCTTTTATAGGAAAAATAGTAGGATCTCTGAGATGTATCTGTACTGGAGCAACTCTTACTGTCCTGCCTATTTTACTTTTAGTTGCCCATATTTCAGGATTTATTTCTGTCTCCATGAGGAGTAGACAGCATACTTGACCAGGGTGCATATATATTATAGTATTTAAACATGATAAAATATCTCTCCCTAAGAGGGGAACTGGACTTTCAGGCATAATCAAAAATGAATGTGTAAACAGAAAGCCATCCCAGTTACAGCCCAGGGGTTGTGAAAAATAGCGAATTACCTCCTCCTCTCCAGTGACTCCTTTCACTGAGGTATGGCAACTAGAAGGAAAGCCAGGATTGAAAAGAAGGACCTAGAGACTTGCACCAGTG
>RJWT010030308.1:0-14681 GCA_004365215.1 Cuniculus paca | reverse complement strand
TTTTTATTCACTATCTGATCTCCATGTCTAGCCAAGTGCTAGCACTTAGTAGGTCCTCAATAAATATTTATGAAATAACTTGTTGAAGGAATCACTGGTGTTCTGGCTGAACCTCCTTACAGCTCACCCTCTGCAGGCTTCGAGGGTCTTTGGCTAATCCACTCCAACTGTGGTCTTCAGAGCTGGACCTTGACCACACTTTTTTTTTTTTTTGTCAGCCACCACTGTGGGGACTTCACACACTACTCAGCCCGAGCCCAGGCGCTGATGTCTTTTGTCCTGTTTCAGATCAGAAGCCTCTTTTGACATCTGCTCGCTTCCACACATCTTACTTGCTGCAGATTTGGAAGCCAAAAGCAAAACTCAGCTGCCTGCTGCTTTCCCCATTGAAACTGGTGTCAGTTGTTGAAAATGGATCCGAGGAGGACTTTGGTCCGACCCAAATAAAAAGCTTATCCAACTGTTGCTTATGAGCCCTACGCCTGGAGGGAAGTGCCATGATTTCTAATTACTGAACAATGAGCATTTGATCAGAGTTAAAGAGTCATTGTCAAATTATGTAGTGAGGCCCCCAAGGGCTGGGAATCAGAAGGCTCTGTTGATTTTTTTTATTGTGTTAATGAGCAGATGGAAAAGCTGCTGCTAACAGATAATTCACAGGGAATAGACCCATTTACCCTGTGTGTGATCGAGATGGGCTCCAAGATGGAACTATGTTGCCACCCAGCTGGTGGCAGGGTAAACTGTGACTTCACTGTCTCCTCTTTTGATCTGTCCACCACCATCCTCCATCCTTGTGGTAGAGGAGAAGGGCTCAGGCTCCATCCAGTACTAGCCGTGTGACTTGGGCAGGCCATTCCCCCCTCAAGGACCTTGTTTATAAAAGAAGGATGATGGCGACCGCAGCCACATCCTAGGGCTGTTGCAGTGACTCTGGTAGGTAATACAAATCAAAGGCTTTCCTTAGCCACAGTGAATAGTGAGGACTCAGGGTTTATCGCAAGAGAGTGCTTACTGAGCATGTGGAGAAGCAGAGGCAGCACAAATCCCACTCTGGCCCTTGCTGTTAAGAGCACTGCTGTGGGTCTTCATCCCACCTTACCTACCTGCTTTGGGCCCCTGGTCAAGCTTCTTTAAGCCTCAGGATGCGAGTGGGATTAGCTCATTCCCAGGCAGGGTGAAAAGAGACCTGAAGGGTTCATGCTCAGATTCTGTGAGTGTACAGGGCATAACCAAATCCTGGTAAATGGCTGACACAATGATCACCTGTTTTACTTCGGGCTCCCCAGAGCGTACCCTGAGACAAAGACGAGAGTTGGAGTAGTTTATTTGGAAGACCCTAGGAAGTCCAATGGCAGTAGGCAGTGAACTAGAGAAAAGAAGGCAGCTGGACCTGGTGAGGAGCAAGTCAGTCACGGGAGCCTGAGATGTTCTCAGCACCATGCAGAGCATGCCTCAGCCAATTCTGCCCGTAACAGTAAACATAACCGTCTTGTCGCAGTGTCACAGGTTAACAGTCATCACATCCTGCTGGAATAGATCAGGGCAGCACTGCTGGCCCTCACATGCCCTTCTGGGGTCAACACCCTAGAGTCCATGCAGGCATGTAAGCATCCAGGACAGATCCAACCTGTGGTGGACTGGCCTCGGCACAAGACATTCCAATGACAATGACCAGGAATCTGGGTAGTTGAAGGACCATGAAAAGACCACAGTCTCAGGGGTTTGTAGATCTCATCCTCACAGGAATGAAGACACCCCCTTGGAAAGCATCCACTTGGCTATGCCATGCTCCTTTCCTCTGCTCCTGGTATGCTCCCGGTTATGACCTGCTCAAGACCTCTGGCCCCAGCAACATTCTGCTTTCATGGTCCTCACTGTGCCTAAGCACAGTCTACCATCTTCATCAGAACCCTCTCGCCTCTCACCTCCCAGCCTCCTCCTTTCCCCACTCCAGCCCTGGACCTGGCTTTGGTAACAAGTAGCCAGAGGAGAGGTGGTAGACAGACGATAGCCAGGGAGGACTGTGCCCTCCATCACCACCACCAAGGCTCTGTCTGATGGTCTGAGCCACAGTAACAGCCTGGAAAATGGGATCCATGATGTTTCTGTTGAGATTCAAGGGCTCAGAGCTCACTCAGTCCCAAGACCTGCGTTTCTTCTTTCTCAGGATCCTGGGAGGTCATTAGGAGAAGGGACACCAGCACACCAGGGTGGTCAGTACGGCACCGCAAGAAAGCCCCACAGAAGAGTCCCAGCAGTGTAAGCAGCAAGGTCAGGTTCAGCTGCAGGCCTAAGGCGATGTGAAGGAAAACTCTGGTGAGTATAGGACCACAAGATGAGGAGGAGAGAAATCAGGGAGTCCCAGAGCACAGAGAGGGCAGGAGAAGAAATGAAGGAAACCAAAAAACCAATCCTACTGACAGGTCCCTACATTATTTCTAAACTTTTGTTTTATTTAAAAAAAAAAGGAGCCCTATCCCTATACCATTTTGTACATGTGCAGATGCATCATAGAATAAATATCCAGAAATTGACCCCCATAACTTGAGACTTTGCAGTTAATTTATCATCAGTATTTGCTCCTCTTTCCACACTTTCCCCTTTTTGAGGTGGTACCTGGGACAGTCACCCTTAGTATCCCTAGGGGATTGGCTCCAGGAAGCTACCCTCCCACGGCTACCAAAATCTACAGACTCTCAAATCTCTTGAATAAGATGGCATCATCATTGCATATAATCTGCACACATCCTCCCATATATTTTAAACAATCTCTAGATTACTTCTCATACTGAAAACAATGCAAATGCTATGTAAAGAGTTATTATGCTGTGTTATGTAGGGAATAACGACAAGAAAATACTCTTGATGTGTTGAGTACAGATTTCAGTCCATAGTTGGCTCCATCTGTGGTTCCAGGGAAGGGGTTACCAGGGCATCACGGCAGTGGGCTGAAGGGTGTAATGTGCCATGACCTGTACAGCTTTCAAACTTTTTGGGGTGAGGACCATGAAGGGTGGCAAAAATGTAATGAAATAAAGACAAGATACGGTAAGCTGGGATCAGGTGAAGCCCTCTCTCCTGATGGGAGGAAAGGAACTGCTCAACCAGCGCAGTGCATTTATTTATACATTTAGCAAATTAATGTCACATGACACCCCATTGTCTAGCAATCTGCCTGCCTGGCAACTCAAGGTGTTTTCTGGACCTGAGCAGCTTGTTCACGTGGCTTGCCTTAGGCACTCTCTGTTTTTCGGACCACCCTTGCTCTAACCCCACACATGTGATCGATTTCCAGCTTTAGCCACTCCCCATAGTAATAGAGAATGAACCTTCTTCAAAAGAGGCCTGGCTTTTGTCTCAGCCTCTGGAAAGTCATCTCCAAGCCCTTGGGATGACTTGCCTGACAAGAGTGTCTGTGCATCTAGGGATGTTGGACCGTGCCAGTGATCTAACAGTGTGATCTATGGTGGGAACTTTGGGTCATGTGGAATCAGCTGAGCCTCGGAAGGTGCTGGAGAATGAGCCCAGTGGGCAGTTGGTCAGGTTGACATAATCAGCCTGAACAAAGATGTGAAACACAGGCCTGGCTGAGCCACCCTGGTTGTCAGTACTCGGTGCCCACTGTCACACATGAAGCTAGACGCTAGGGACAGGGTGATTGGAAGCTCTACTCCATCAGTCACCAAACACAATGCTAGCCTCAGATGCTGAGTGTGAGGCCAGGGACACTTGAGGTCTGTCTGCTAAGGTCTGGTTGGGACTTGGAGGTCCCCCATTTCCTGTGCCCAGGTGCCTCATCCTCAGCTCTGCTCTTGGTGCTACAAACCCCGTGCTCGTCAGGCACACTGACTCCAGGCTCCAGAATGCACCCTGGTTAGCGGAGACAGAAAGATTTGTTATAGATAGATTGTGCTCACATGACTGGGAGGACAGAGAAATAGATGTGAGGCTTTACTTGCAAGCTGGGCATAAACTAATTGGGTACAGACTAGACCAGGACACAAAAGCCCACTTTTTTTTTTATCTTTTCTTCTCTCCTCCCCCAACTTTTTATGACATTGGGAATTAAACCCAGGGTCTTCCCATTGAGCTACGTCCTCAACCCTTTATTAATTTTTTTAAAATTTTGAGACATTGTTTCATTAAGTCATTCAGTTGCTCATACTGGGCTAGAACTTGCAATACCCTTAGCGAGGCCTCCCAGAGCACTGGGATAACAGGTGAAAAGTTCACCTTTTCATGAGCCTCACTGTGGTGGATTAAAAACGGGTGGTCCACTTAAACACCAGCTGAACTGAACCAGTGTGGTGCTGAGTGTAGATGGCCCACCTGAGGAAAGTTGCCAGCATAAAAAGGAGACCTGGAGAGAAAGAGTAGCATTGTGGGTTCTCCTAAGTGAGTGTTGTTGTCCAGAGCTGTTGGTTCTCCTGGAGGAGTTTGCCATTCTGGCTTTCCTGATATGAAGTCGGCTATTATCATCAGAGGAGCTTGGGACCTTGTTGCTGAGAATGACTTTCGTTCACTTTGGGATGGTTTTGGTCCTTACTGTGAGCATCACTTCCTGACTCCAGAGGGGAAGATGTGTGCTGTTAAATCTCCAGGAGAAGCTTGTCTTTCTGATGTGAACTCTGCTGTTCTCATCGTGGGAGAAGCTTGGGACCTCGTTGTCACTGATGATGGCTGTGGTACTTTTTGGGGAAGCCCTGCTCCTTATTTTGAGTGTCACTTCTCGGCTCCAGTGCAGAACCCTCAACCTACTAGCACAGATCCTCACCCCCCTGGCATGGACTTTCTAGCTTCTACTGCTGACCTTTGGGCCTTCCCAGTGCAGATGCATAAAACAGACTTTCATGAGTCACTGTCATGGGCTCTAGGCCTCCAATTGGACTCATGGGGGGCATTGTCATGGGCTCTAGGTCTTCAACTGGACTCATGCAGGATATTGCCATGGGATCCAGGCCCTCAGCTGGATTCTGTAGTTCTTTAGTGTGTGGACAAATTTCATGCAGTTTCTTTGTATTTGACTCTTTGGGTAACCATTATAAATAATACTATAAATTATGTGTCCTGTGTGTAATTGTTGTCCTTGCAATTCCCTGACTACAACACCCACTCATGATATTTTTAAACTACAACTGGCCTTTGTTCATATTTGTGCATTCACCCAACCATAGATCAAAAATATTAAGGCAATACATTTTGTCTGTACTGAACATGTACAGACTTTTTCTTGTCATTATTCCCTAAACAATACAACTATTTACATAGCATTTATATTGTATTGATTATCATATGTAATTAGAGATGATTTAAAGTGTATATATGGGAGGATGTGCATAGGTTATATGCAAATAGTGTGCCTTTTATATAAGGAATTTGAGCATCCATGGATTTTAATATTTGTAGGGGGTCCTGGAACCCATCCCCCACCAATACTGAGAGATGACTGCATTCTGCTTTTAACCATTTTAGATTTCAGTGTTTAAGGATCACTTATCCACTTGTGAAATACCTCCTAGCACAGTACTTCTCAAACTTTAACGTGCCTGTGAATCCCACGAGAATCTCATTAAAACACAGATTCTGATGTAGATTTAGGTTGGGGTTGAGACTCTCCTGGTAGTGTCAATGCTGCTGGTCCTTGAACCACAGTTCTAGTAGCAAGATAAAGTAAATGCCACCGGGTAAGAATGTTCTCAGCACTCTGTAATCCTTTAGCATGGTGCCTGGCACATAGTAGACGCACAGTAAATATTTTTCACATAAATGGATTCGACCTATAAATCAGACATGGGCCAGCTTCTCCCTTTTATCTGGCACTGCGTGAGTTGTGGATCCCCAGTCTTCCTGGGAGTGAGGGGGTGGGGAATAACTGACAAGTTCCCAAAAGCCAAGAAGAAACACAAAGTAACTAGGTTGGGGATATAGCTCAGTAGCACAGCACCTGCCTGGCAAGCACAGGGTCCTGAGTTTGATTTCCGGTTCCAAACAAAACAAAACAAAACAAAACAAAACAAAACAAAACAAACAAAAAAAAACCTCACAAAGTAACTTAGTCACCCTGTTGCAATGCAATGGCCAGTTTTTGCATTGTTGACTCATTGACATCGCAATGAAAAACCCCCAATTATAGGGAGAAGACACATCCCCCACCCAGAAGAATTCTAAACAATAACTTCTCAAGGAGCTAGGAAGCATGACTCTCCCTACCCCTTGGGTGTGGGCTGTGCTGACTGATTTGCTTCCTAACAGTAGAGTAATGGATGGAGGCATGGAGTGAATTACACAGAGAAAGCTGACAAACACTCTGTCAGCCAGGTGACCAAGGCTCACATCTTCGGCAGTAAGTCATGTTGAATGTATACGTCTTAGTGCATGCTACTATAACAAGTTACCATAGATCAGGTGGCTCAAACAGATGTTTATTTTTCCTCAGTTTTGGAGGCTTTCCAGATCTGAGATCAAAATGTCAGCATGGTCAGGCTTGCGGGAGGACCCTCTTCCAGGATACAGGCTACTGACTTCCCACTATAGCCTCACATGGGGAAGACTAGAAACAGGGAAGCTCCCTCTCTCTTGCTCTTTCTTATAAGGGCACTAATCTCATGGCACAGGCTCCATCCTCATGACCTGATCACCTCCCACAGGCCTCACCTCCTAACACTATCACCTCTGGGATTAGGTTTCAACATATGATATTTTGGGGAGAGAAACATTTGATCCTTAATAGTACGTCTATGTCTTCTTGCCATGCTGAGATGAGGATGACAGTCTGAGGGCTTCCTTCCTCAAGTCCACAGTGAAAAACACCAGATAAGCCCAAATGAAGGAGCATTCTACAGAAGCACCTCTCCAGCTTGCCTCAAAACTGTCAAGGTCATCCAAAACAAGGACAGTCTGAGAAACTGTCACAACCCAGAGACCACAAGAATTTAAATCCAACATGGTATCCTGGATGGAACCCTAGGGAATAAAAAGATCACTAGGGAGAAAAACAATGAAATCTGAATAAAGTAAGATTAGTTAATAATAATGTATCAATATGAAGTCATTAGTTACAATAAATGTGATATTAATATATGATGCCAGCGATGGGGGAAACTAGAGACAGAATACATGGAAACTTCATTGTCCTTGCAAATCTAAAATTAAAAATTTTGCAAATAAATATAAAACTATGGTTTAGTTTTTTAAAATCTAAAACTTTTCAATCTTTTTTATGAATCTGAGGTTATTTAAATCAAACATTTAATTTCTTAAAACTTGGGAAAAGTTTTCCACCAAGTAGCAGCCTATGAGGTAGTGGAGCAGTGGGGTTACTTTGAAGTAAGGAATCAACACAATGGACTCCAAACGCCTTTCAGAATGCGCTGGGTCACAGCTGCAGCGGATCTGGGTTTCCGCCCTGGTGCTTCCTCCCGGGAAGGGGAACAGAGCTTTCTGGCCTGTCTGCTGTGTCCCTGGGCACTAGTGCTCCTCAGTAGTTAATGAGAAGCATCAGGATACTTTGACTGGAGAATTAAAATTCCCCATCAGAGAAACATCCGCAACACAGATTCCTCACACAACAAAAATAACAGCAGAGCTGGCCCCCAGACTCCTTTCTGTACTCTTGGCTTCTCCTGAGTGCTTCTCTCTGCTCCTGAGTGCAGGGCTGTGAAGGTCACTCTGCTGCCTCTGCTGCCTCTACTGCCTGGGCCTGGGCCTGGGCCTGACCCTGACCCTGGGCCTGGACTCTCTTCTCTTTCTCTGCCACTACCCACCCTCCACCCCACCCCCCACCCCGGGGATGTCAGCCTCTGGGACTTTGAAGACAGTCCCTGGCTGCAATACATTTGCAGTCTAGCCTGAGAGAAGAGATTGTGAGGTATCAACTTGTGTCCTGGGTGCAGACTTGACATCCCCTCTGGCTGACGGATTTTGAAGGCTGCACTGGCTCGTGTGCTGGGGGAAGGCAGAGGCATCCTGAGGATTCTCCTGAAGCCTGGACCGTGCATTCCCTGAAGCACACCCACCTGGGCTGGTCCTCCCCACCTGCAGAGGAAGGCTGGGAGTAAAACACAGCAGAACAGATGGCTGGTTTATTGGCCAGAAGCAAACAATTTCTCAACTGAGGCCACTAAAGAATCCAAGGTTCAGTTCTCTGCCTTCCCTTAGAGAAGGTTTTCCTCCTGTCTCAAGTGACCCCATTAGCTTAGGCGCAGCAGCAGAAATCCCAGAGACAGCTGGGCTGTTCTAAGAACACACTTCCCACTCCTACCACCTCATCTTCAGGAAGAGGGTGGGCCCACAGCCATCGCCTGTATCCCCCAGACCCAGTCAAGCCCAGCTTTCTTCCATTCCCACCCCCAACACCCCCGCTAGCTTTCTAGGAGCTGTAGCTCAGTGGAATGGAGTCATTCTCTGCAAGCTATCCCTGCTTACTGTCCTTTTAAGAGTCAGCGTAAAATGCCTGGGCTGAAAGGCTCAGACAAAATGACAATATTGACAAGAATGTGGAGTAAGAGGACATGATGGCACACATCTGTAATCCCAGAACTCTGGGAGGCTGAGGCACGAGAATCACAAGTTTAAGCCTAGCCTGGGCAACTTAGCAACTTAGTGAGACTCTGTCTTGAAATTAAAAAATAAATGAATAAATAAAAAGGGCAAAGGATGTAGCTCACTGCAAAGGCCTGGGTTCAATCACCAGTACAGCAAAGAGGAGGAAAAGGAAGAACAAGGAGGAGGAGGAGGAGGAGGAGGAGGAGGAGGAGGAGGAGGAGATGTATAGTAAAGGCAAAATTGCCCACTGCTAGTGGTACTGGGGCCTCAGTGGGTTTGGGCTCCTCTCACAAATTACCATAGACCAGGTGTATTTCTCTCAGTTCAGAGCTGGGAGTCCAAGATCTAAGTGCAGGCAGACCCAGAGTCTGGTGAGAACCTGCTTCCTGGTCTACACATGGCCAACTTCCGGTAGTACCCTCACATGGTCAAGAGCAGAGAGGAAGACGCCAGCTGTCTCATGTCAGTTCTTCTAAGGCTTCTAAATGAATCATGAGCACTCCATCCTCATGACCTAAGTAGCTGTCAAAGGCCCCATCTCCAAATGCCATCACAGTGGACATTAGACTTTCAACATGTGAGTTTGATGGGCCACAAACATTCAGTCCACAGCAAAATACGCGCAAACTGCTGAGAGTATCTGCTAAGGTTGAACACACATGTGTTCATGACCCAGCAATTCTACTTCCAGTAGATACACAACAGAAATGACTAGATGGTTCAACAAACGCATGCTAGTATGCTCATAAAGCACTTTTCACAAGCCCCACACTGAAAACAACCCAGGCATCATTGCGAGGAAGGGAATAAATCAGTGATATCCACCAAGAGGAGCATTAAACAGTCATAAGCATTGATGAACTACAACTGTGTGCAACAGGATAGATGAGTCTCACAGATGGAATCCTGGGTGAGAGGAGCTTGGCATGGAAGGGTCACTGCTGTGTGATCCTATTGGTACTGCCTTTGTCATTTCTTCTCTCTGAGACACAATATACTCAACATCCACAACTTAAAAGAGGACAAGTTCATTTTAGCTCACGTTTTTAGTTCTCGGTTGGCCAGCTCCAAGGTGGGAAGGCATGGTGGAAGAATCTGGTGGAAGAGAGCTGGTGGCCAGGAAGCAGAGAGACATAAATCCTTCTAGGTCACTCCCCCAGTGACCTGCCTTCCCCACGAGGCCACAGCTCCTAACAGCAAGTCAGCCACAGTGTCCACATGGCCCTGTCCTCTTCAAAAACCCCACCTATAAGCACATGAGGCTCATGGGGGACTTTCTCGATATAAACTGTAAGAGGTACAAAATTCAAAAACAGACAAAATGTATTTGTGGAAGTCAAAATCAAGAGAGTGATCAGGCTTGGAGTTGAGCAGAGTAGTAACAGGAAAAAACCTGCAAGTTCCTGGGGCTGTGGCAATGTTCTGCTGTGAATCTGTGTGCTGGTTACAGGGCGAGCTCACGTTGGGAACATCTGCCTATCTGTATACTTTTCTGCATTTATGTTGTATTTCTTAAAAGCATTTGAGGAAAAATACACCTATATTTGGGACACCTCATAGTTGCTGTGCTGACTTGGGCTCGCAATAAACAAATTCCATTTTTCAGAATTATTCAGAATCCAAATATATCAAGATAAAAACTTGGTATAGTTTACTCATGATGGCATTGCTTGTGATTCCAAAATAACAAGACACAACAAAACTATTGACATACCTTAATACACTAAAACTAACCTGTGTGGGCCTTCATGGAGTACTGGTAAATTATGGTACGGCATTACAAAGGAAAACTATGTATCCATGAAAAGAGTGAAATACATCTATGTGCACAGACATGAAAGGATGTCAGCTTACTATCAGGCAGAAACAGTAAGCTCCAGAACAGCAGGAACAGTGTTGTATAGACACATGCATGCTTGCTTAAATATATACAAGCAACTTCTAGGGGCTTACCCAAGATACTGGAAGCCAAGATTACCACTGGAGAATCTATTCCTGTGCTTTCCCCAGCTTTCAGAGGCAGCCTGCGTTCATTGGCTTGCGGCCAGCTCCCCTGTCTTCAATGCCTACAGGATCTCCTCTCTCCTCTTACATCTGTTCTCTTTGACTCTCATTCTCCTGTTTGCTTCTCATTCCCTGTCTGCCTGAAGGATGTAGATACCCAAGGTGACTAGGGATGAATGTACTGAAGATGGCAAATCCTCTAGCAGTCTGGGTCCCCGAAGTTGTTTGGAACAGAGCTCCTCAAACTCCCAATCATCATTTGAACTTTACAAGAGCAGAAATAAATTTTTTGTCATATTTAAGCACTAAGATTTGGGGATACTTTTTTCCTAAGAGCTAAGTGTTAGCTTTAATTGATATAGAAGGTAGCAATAGCAAACTATGAGAATGAAAGACTTAGATGTAAGTCTATTAAAGTATATAAATTGCTGCATCCATCAGGCTTGGAGGAAATGCTCAATAAATGGGAGCTATTATTATTAACACATCAAGTTTCTACTCCACTTACCTACCAGAGCCCTCCTCCTTTGCCCTATTCAGTTTACTTTTCTCATCCCTCAGCAAAACATAGGTTCCTATCTAAACCATAAATAATCAAATAATTGCTCCTTGTTCAGAATTCCACTGACACTTGTTATTAGTTCTATAATTCATTTGGCAACCAGTCATGTGATATTGTGAATTGCTATTTAAATATTTTGTTATCTAACTCCCCCTGCATTTTGAGTCTAACCTTCCTAAGTAAATTATAATTGCCTTGGGGACATGAAACATTGTCTTCACCCGTGGCTCATTGCAGGACTGAGTCAGACACTTAATATGTATCGGGTGATTTGATTTGGAGTCTCTTGTCCCTTAACATATGCTCCAGTCCTTCCTCCAGTAATAGGCTGCCCAAGGCCCTTATCGCATAGGTCCTCTAATTTATAGCTAGCTGTTAATTATCTCATAGCCTTGTCTCTGCTTGTGACACACATGCTCTGCTACTCCTGCGTTTCATCTTATTCCACTCTTGTTCGAATCATGGATCACCCCCAAAGGACATAGCACCCTGTGTTCACTCCTTCCAATAGCTCTGCCTAGGGGTTTTGGGAAGCAGAACAGCCACGAAGTAAAGTCAGGAGGGTGGACAGGAGGGTCACAGGAAATGAAAGGACTGGAAGGGCCTACACTGGGGGGTGATCAAGGGATGAGAGGCCTGGCATGTGGAGGTGACTTGTATCATACTTGATATTTTGGTGACTATCTCTGACAACCTCCCATTTTGGGAGAGCCTGGACAGTCCAAGCAGAGAGCAAGAATAGAATTGGATCATTTGTAAGGGAGGAAAAGTCTCTTTGAACTACAGCATTCTACGATCAGTAGTTACTTATTCTGATAGGCTTGATACTGTCCTTTCAAAAAGATAAGTTGAAGTCCTTGGAATGTGACCAATTTGGAAATAGGGTCCCAATAGAGGTATTCAAGTTATAGTGAAGTCACAAAGATGACCCTTAGTCCAATATGATGGGTGTCCTTATACGAGGAGACAGTTGGACACAGACAGGGACACACACAGAGGTAGCAATATGACAGCAGTCCTATCATAATGGAGCCAAAAATGGGATGCAGCTGCAAGCTAAGAGATACCTGAGGCCACTAGAAGCTAGGTAGAGGAAAGGAGGGATCGTACCCAGGGCCTCAGGGAGTGTGAACCATGCACATCTTGATTCTGACTTTTGCCCTCTATAACTCTGAGAGTTTCTGTTGTGTTGTTTTAAACCACTTTGTAAGCCAGGCATGGTAGTGCACTCCTGTAATCCCAGCACTCAGGAGGCTGAGGGATGAGGATAATTGAGTTCAAGACCAGCCTGGGCTACAAAGTGAGCCCAAGGTCAGCCTGAACTGCATAGCGAGACCCTGTCTCAAAAAGACATAAATAAATAAATAAACAAACCACTTTGTGTAATAGCCCTGGAACACAGATCCACTGTCCCTCTCTGGGCTCCCTCTGCTTTTCCCATAAGTGATCAGTTGAGGCAAGGGTGCCAGAGGGTTTTCTGTTAACCCTGCAAAAGTCAGCTTCTTGCAGAGTTTCCAAGATAATTACAGCTGCTCTGAGTATCCTGTTGAGAGCATGGGAAACCATTAGATGTACCACCTGGGCAATGGCTCCCAGGATGCTATGCTCTGATCTTGGGGAATGTTCTAGGCTGTGTGCACCCCGTGGGCTACCCCTGCCCACCTGTGCAAGGCTCAGATGCACTGAAGCAGAGAATGGCATACTGGTAGCTGCTGATGTTTGGTGTTCAATGGTCTGGACAAGTTCTTTCTGTTTCCATTATTGCCATTCAGTTTCCCCAATCTATGTGTCAATGGGGAGAGGAGAAAATTCCCTGATTCCACAAATTGTTAGTGAGTGTGCACTATATGCCAGGTACTTTGTGGGTGCTGATACAGCCCTATCTACTTGGGATAGACCAGTGAACACATCTCCTCACCTTTGTAAGGCGTATATGCTGGTGGAAGGAGAGACAGGCAGTGAATGGAAATATAAATGAATTAGATGGCAGTGAAGAGACAATAATGGTTATGGGAGAAAAGAAAACACAATCATAATCCTATCTTTGTTACTCAAATAGTTTCAGCCCTAGCCATGACAAATGACTTCGGGATGCTCCTGTGACCTTTGGCCCTGGTTTGTACCACTTTTTGAGCACTTATTTACTCCCCAGCACCATAATGCAAGCCAGGCTTATCTCTTAGCTACCCTAGCCAAGCTCTAGAACCAACCATTTCACTGAGGAACTGGAGTTCCTTTTATTGGAAAGTGGTATTTAGAAAGCAGGATCTGGGCACTAGATGTCTAGATGTGCCCATTGTTCTGGGGTGTCATTACTTCTGGGCCATCTGAGAAGACAGAACTAAGAAAGTCACAAGGATAGATTAATAAGCTTACACACACGTCCATATTTATGTCTATATTTCTGTGTCTCTGTCACTGTCTATCTCTACAAATATAGAATGGATTATAGTATGCATTTATACATACTATGTATTGTAAATTTTATATATATATAAATATATATACTATATATATATATATATTGAGTTTGTAACTATACTTTTTATTCCTACCCAGCACCACACAGGGTTAGTTCTAGTTCTTGTTTCTAACTTTTTTTTTCTTGTCAAAGAGAAACCTGGCTCTCACTATCCATGATGTATTTATTTCATTGTTCAATCCAAGTATGCGCAGATTTACTAAACGGTATGCAATTCTTCTGTCAGTAGCTTTATACCATCCGGTCACACTGCTATTTTCTACAATTATTTAAGTGAGCTCCTTTATTTCTACACCCTTCAGTGGGTCACCTTGCTCATTTGTAATACAGATTTATTTGCTACCATTCAAATGTCCCATTGGATTTCTTCTGCATAGCTTGGTTGGTTTTATTTATTGTTTATAGGGAATGTGAAACATTACCATGACTCAGAGAGTCAGGCCTATGCAAAGAGTTGTACTCATTAGCACTTGGAATTATCAACGTTTTTAATTTTAACCATCCTCAGAGGTGTGTAATGGTGTCTCCTTGTGGCTTTCATTTCCATTTCCCTAATAGCTAATGCTGCTGAACATAGTTTGTGTGCTTATTTGCCATCTTTATACCTTCTTTCGTGAAGTATCTAATCAAGTCTTTTACACATCTTCTAACTGGAATATCATTTTAACATTAAACTTAGGGACCAGGGATATAGCTCAGTGGCAAAGTGCCTACCTGGCAAGCACAAGGTTATGAGTTTGAACCCCAGAACAACAACAACAACAACAAAATTAAATTTGGAGGACACACACACACTTATTTTATATACAAGGCTGCCAGTCATGTTGATTTGCAAATATTTTCTCCCAGTTTGTGACTTGTCTCTTTTTTTTATTTTTTGTCGTTTTGAGACAAGGTCTCACTATGCTGTTCAGGCTGGCCTTGAGCTCACTTTGTAGCCCATGCTTGTCTCGAATTTGCAATGATTCTCCTGCCTCAGACTCCAGAGTGCTGGGATTACAGGCATGCATCACCACACCCAGCTTGCTTGTCTCTCTCTTTCTTTTTCTTTCTTTCTTTCTTTTTTCTTTCCTTTCCTTTCCTTTC
>RJWT010030307.1:0-14693 GCA_004365215.1 Cuniculus paca | reverse complement strand
AAAGGGTAGCTTAAATATTTTTATTTAAGGTAACTAATATGCTATATACAAGCTGCTTTTGTTACTTTTAGAACAGAAACAATGGACCTCAACTACTGGAGTTTTAGATGAGAACTGAGAACCATCTGCCTTTCTTTCATATTTAGTTTTTATCTTGTATTTTGGTATCTTATCAAAGATTAGCTTGAGATTTGTTTTTGTTTGGTTTTGGATTTATGCTTCATGACTACTGGAAAAAAGATAATCCGTTAGAGAGATTTTAAATTCCCTAAAACCGGGCAATGAATTCTATTTCCTTTATATTCTCCATATCTCCTGGAATTCAGTGAATGTACTGCCCCCATTTAGTGAACGAATTTACTGGAGTAAATGAATTAAACTCTTTTGAAGACTATATCTGAAGACTGGACAACCAATTAGATTCACAAAACTGAAGATTGCTCTAAACTAAGGTTTCTTTGTTCACAATCTTTAATCTCAGACATTTTAGCTAAACATAATTACCTGAATCACATTACCATCTTCAAACAACCTGGGCCTCAAAGAAACCTAACTGATTCTTTAGGATGTAGAAAGTATATAGTATATAAATTTTGCAGCTGTTTCCTTTCTCGAATTGAAGATTTAGGTGAATGAGTGTAAAAGGAAATACATCACTCTAATACTTTAAATTCAGACTATGAAGAAAGAATATATGAGAATAGAATAAACAGACTATAAGCCATCTTTTTGCATTGCACACAAAATGCCTTGGAAAGGTCATTAATAAAGAATAAGCATTGAAGCAGAAAAATTTAAAAGATGCAAGCTTCAGTTTCAATGGCAATGCAAATGCTTTTCTCTTGGTCTGTAATTTCTCTGCAGATGTTACTTTGCAAGTTTGAACTTCTGGAGCTTGCCATAGAACGCATGACTTTAGTGCAATCACTAGGACTTCGTTAGGGAAGGTCAGCTGGAAATAGCTTTTGGAGATGGATCTTTATGTTTTCCCAAGGTAAACATAATTTTTTGGTTTTGGTATAGGAAAAGTCTTTTGTAAGTTAGTTCACTATCATAAAATCGTGGTATAAATTTGCCTGAGTGCTCTCCTGGGAAGCAGTAGGAAAGCAGAATTAAGTTGACTGCTTCCGCTATCTGCTCTTGACATTTACTGATGTTAGCTCATATCATATTGAGCTTATTGTTAGAGTCAAGGAGATCCAAAAGCATAAATAATTGGCTGTTTCACAAATGAAATGGTTTGTGTTTTTCTTATATTCCATTACTTCAGTGGAACAAATTGTTATTATAGAATCATTTTCAGTTTTTAAAATGTAATTGGATATTAATTGGCAAGAAACAAGAAAAATTGATAGGAAGCATTTATTTTCAAGAAGAAATTGCTGTTCACCTACAAATGTATGGTCTGTTTTCTCTTGTGGCATTCTGGTCAATGGACAATCACACTGAGGGTCTTTATTATATCCTCTGCTGTTGTTCCTTCGTCATTCATTACTGCTGATGTCACAAATAATGAAACCACCACCAGCACAACAACAAAACAGCAACAGATGAAGCACCAAAATCATCTGACAAGATTTTCATTTAAAAGTTAATAAATCAAAAGGCTTAAATTTAGGATAAATGACCTGCAAGTACATTTCTCAAAAGAAGATACACAAATGGCTAATAAGAATATGAAAAAATGCTTAATATCAGGACTTATCAAGGAAATGTAAAACAAATCCACAAAGGCATCATTTTATACCAGTTAGAATGGCCTGGGGATTTAGCTCAGCAGCACAAGCGCCTGCCTGGCAAGCACAAGGTTGTGAGTTCGATCCCAGGTACCAAAAAAAAAAAAAAAAGAAGAAGAAGAAGAATAGCAAGTATCAAACAGATCAAAAAACAAAAATGCTGGAGGGGATGTGGAGAAACAGGAACTCTCATACACTGTTAGGAATATAAATTATTGTAGTCATTAGTGAGAGAAGTATGGACAACAGCAAAGATATGATATCAACTAGATGTCCACCAGTGAATGAATAAATACAGGAAATGTGGTGCTATTATTCAGTCATAAAGAGAAAAAAATTCTGCCATTTGTAGCAACGTGAACGGAATGGAAGGATATTGTATTAAGTAAAATGTCAAGTCATAAAAATTCAAGTGCTGTATTTTTTCATTGAAATGTACAAATTTGACCTTCTAGAAGAAGAAATAGAATAGTAGAGGAACCTGGGATGTGTAAGGGTACAGGGGATACTTATAGGAGGGCTGGGAGGGTGGCAGCTGAATTGGAGGAAGAGCTTCTAAAATTCTGTAGCACAGGAGGATAACCATGGTTGATGACAGGTAAATGAATCAAAATAGCTACTTGAGTTGGATGTTCCAAACACAAAAACATTATAAATGTCTGAAGTGATAGATATGCCAGTTACTCCACTCTGATTATTATACCATGTGTGCACGTAAAGGTCACACTGTATCCCATAAATATATACAATTATTATGTGTCAATTAAAAATTTAAAAAAAATTTTTAAATGCTTGAATTCCAATCTTTTCATCTACTAATCTTGGAAGCACAGGTGAGGCTTTTCATATCGGTTTTCTCATTTTTATGGAAGAGAGAAAGACAGAGAGCTAATACCTATCTGAAACTTTACTTACATTTTGCTTACATCATCCATGAGAAAAAGCTTCAAAAACAAATTGGTATTTGCTTATAAAATAATTATTTATTACTTGCTGTATACACTAGTTAGAATGATAAAATACGAATTTTACAGCTTGAAATATTAGGGTCATACCTGCTCTTTTTCTAATACAGCAGAATCTTGTCCCATTAAGTAAGTCTGTTAACTCTGGATTTTTAAAATACATTTCCAAAATAGAAGACAACTAAAGAGGGCATGTGATTTTTCAGAAACATCCTTGTTAATCATATTTTTTAAAGTGTCATTTAAATTATTTTGGTTAAGTTGATATGTGCCTACATTTTGTGTTCACATCAAATGTTTTGTTTCCCAAAGCTCATCTTGTGCAAATTTTTAATTATAAAAGCTGTATTTAATGTCTATAATTTTATGTACAGAGTGCTCTCATCTTGTTCAACTCACATAATGCTTGCTATAACCCCTGTAAGGTAGAGAAGGACTCATTGTTATGGTTTGAAATATGTTCCCCAAAGAGAAACACGTAATAATGCTAATCATCTCCAGTGGCTCAGAAGCTAACCGTAAGTGGAACTAGAGTCATTACAGCTGTGCTTAATTAAGATGAGCTCATAGTTAGTCCAAGATGACTGGTGTCTTTATAAGAAGATTGTCATATGAAGACAGAGGCCTATGCAGAAAATGCTGTGTACTAAGGGAGGCCAAGATTGGAACTGTGCAGTTGTAAGCCAAGCTGGACTTACCAAGATGGCTAGCAACCCACCCCCTAAGCCAGGAAGGAGTCCTGCTAAGGCTTCACTGGGACCAAGGCTCTGTTCATACTTTGATTTCAGACATTTTGGTCTCCGTAACTATGGACAGTAAGTCCCAATTGTTTTAAACTACCTAGTTTTGAAGCAGGTACTATGGACAATAAGTCCCAGTTGTTTTAAGTTACCCAGTTTTGAAGCAGGTACTTTGTCAGTTTTAGAAGATGTGTTCATGACAATTGCTGTGTGCCAAGTGTATATTATGCCCAGAGAATTCTCACAGGTCCAGAAGCTATTTTCTAGAATTATTTATATTTTGTAGGTTAAGAAATTGAGAATCAGAGGGGTAAATTAGTTCAGCCAAGTTAGCACACCCAGTGGGTAGCAGAAGATCATCACAGTTGTTTTTGATTCCTCAACCTCAGCATAGCAATCATTAGTCCAACTTTGAAGATAAGGAAATTAAAGAGTCAATGAGGTTGACAAGTTCCTCACTTTACCTTTTTGAAGCTAAATGTATTCATTTCCTGTGTTCTTTCTTGTGGCCATTGACTCACACATTTTCTTTATTACTTTTTCTTTTTCTCTGAGTAGACGACGTGCTCTTCATTTATGGAATCCCAAACTGATTGAAATCTGTTAAAACTATGATCAGCGGTGCATTTAGACAGAGGTGACTCCTGTCCATACACACTTAAACCATTTCATCACTTTTAATGAACTGTACTGAACAGTAGGAGAGTTTAATGACTGTTTTTTAACGACACTAACAGTTTTACAGTTACAATAATAGCCATCATTTATTTGGCACTACTAAGTATTAGAATTTATACTAGATTCTTACATACATGACTTTATTTAAAGTTAGCAAAAGTGCTACAAAGATAATTATTGCTGTACTATACTTTTAATGTAAGAAAAAAATGACACTCAGATTTTGCTTTTTCTTCAAGTCTAAGCAGTAGTAAGTGACCAAGCAGAGATTCAAGTAATGTTCAACGAGGTTCTAAAGCCCAAGCTTAATCACTACACCAATCTTCTCTTCACTAGGTGATAGCTCTATTTTCATACTATTGATTAAATGAGTTATACATGGATATTTACTAGAGTAGTAGATGGCTAACAGAATTCCCTTAATATTTGTGAATTAAGATTCCTTTCATAATAGTTGCTGAATTATGATAATTTGGTAAATATAAGGTAAATATAATTATCACATATCATTTTTTAAAAATTTTACTAGTGCATAGGTAAATGCACATAAACATACTTTGTTTTCACTTCCCATTAACCTTCTTCCTATCCTTGTCCCTTCTCTGGCTCCTTTCCCCATCTCTAATAGTCTTCCTTCTATTTTCATGTCATCTCTTTTTTTTTTCTAGATTCCTCATATGAGAGAAAAGATGCGACATTTGACTTTCTGAGTCTAGCTTATTTTGCTTAACATAATAGTCTCCAGTTCCATCATTTTCCTGCAGATGATACAACTTCATTCTTCTTTCTGTATATATGTAGCACACTTTCTATAACATTCATCTATTGACGAGCATCTAGGCTATTTCCACAGTTCAGCTATTAGGAATTGTGTTATAATAAACATGGATATGCTGCCCTTAAATCTTTTGGAAATACATTGTGGATTAGTACAGTTGGATCAAATGGTACCTCTAGTTTTAGTTCTTTGCAAAATTTCCATAGTGGAAATTTCCAGTTATTTCCATAGTGACTGTACTAACTTACATTTTCCCCAGCAGTATAGAGTGCCCCAAACTCCCCATCCTTTGTGTTCTTGATGATAGCCACTCTGACTGGGTTGAGATGGAATCTGCAGTAGCTTTGATTTGCATTTCCTTAGTGGCTAAAAATGTTGCATGTTTTTTCATATGGTTATTGACCATTTGCACTTCTTTTGAAGAGTGTTTATTCAGTTCATTTTCTCATTTATTGACAATTTTTTTGTTGTTAAGTTTTTTGAGTTTTTAAAATGGATTTTATACATGAATCCTCTGAAGAATATTTGGCAAAGATTTTCTACCCTCCTCACAAATAATTAAAAATAAATTTTTGTGTTTGTGAAGTACTGGGGATTGAACCTAACGCTTTCCCACTGAAGTAAATCCTTGGTGCTTTTTTATTATTTGAGACAAGGTTTTCCTTTGTCACCAAGTTGCCCAGGCTGGAGTCCAACTTGCAATCATCCTGCCTCAGGCTTCCAGAGTGTGGAGATTATAGGCATGCACCACACACCTGGCTACAAATAACTTTTAATAGAATTATTTTAAAGAAACAAGAATAAATTATTATTAATAATATTCTAGGGATGTAGAATAACAAAAACCACTTGAAAGAAAATGTTACATACATCACAGAAAGAGTCTGTCAATAGATTATGACTAATAAAGTGTTTTCATTCTTCAGGAAAAGGTTATTTTACAAAAACTATCTCAATACTGCAAAAAAAAAAAAAAAGTAGAAACCAACTGCTTCTTTCTTTCCTTGACAGTTCACAAAAACTCTTAAGGATTTTTGTTTTAAAAAGGTGAAGATTTAGAATTCCAAGATGCAAATTATTGTCTTACACAGCCAGCAATCTCACCATAGCCTGCTATTCTCAGAGAAGGTGTTCCACTAAGGAGACTTTCCTGCTGTCTTCTTTAGCATTTTCCGTAATTTGAATGACACTTATGTGTGACATTCTTCATTTTGATGCTGATATTGTTAGGGAGGTGGTGTTGGAGATGCTTGGACCAAGTTTGCAGACCCAGTCAACATTGATTTCCAAACACAGAAGAATGTGACATTTTGTTCCAGTATAGAACTTTGGGACACAAAAGTCAAGAGTATGTAATGAATGCAGCTTTGCCTTTAACATTAAATCTGATGGAGAAGGTTTACTGACCATGAACATGTAGTCAAAATTTGTAAGACTTTAAATGATGAATGCCATTCGTTTTTCATGCAGAGGGAAGTTGTTGTAAGGAATTTGTGATAGGTTTTTCTAAGCAGGACTTCTCTATCATATCATTTGAAGGAAAGAATAATTGGGAAACTAAAATTTTGAAATTATTTTCCCTAAAACTTTTTATACCTTTATATATCTGAGAAATTATTTATACACAGTGAGAGATCCTTCTATCTCAGTTGGAAGAATACTGCATTCGAGGACTGAATCATCTGTATTTAGAGAACATACATAAAATTCTGTCTTTGCAGCCATAGGCAGGCCCAGTGTCAAGTCCTAGCTCTATAAGTGTCTTGTGAAAATTAAACTAAGGCATTTAGGTTCTTTATTTCTAAATTTCCTCATTAGTAATATGACAAAAATAATTTACCTCTTACTAGGTTTTTGTTAAGATGAGATAAAATTCATAGAAAATGCCTTTGTTTTTGTTACATGGCAAATACTCACTAAAGAATAGTAGTTGACATTGACAATATTATAAAATTCACAAAATTTCTTCAGGTGAAAAATGTAAAAATAGGTTAAATAAATTAAGGTTAAATATGATGTATTAACACGCACATATCAGGACAGGAGGATTTTCATGTTAATAGATTACCAGGTCACATAGTAGAGATTCTTGAGAATTAATGTACTTGATTTTAGAGATCAAAATTTTATGTTGGCAGCACTAACTTGCTTTTCTCATAGATTGATTAGCTATACTAATCGGAGTCTCAACAGAGGTTTTACGATAGCGTCTATCAGAAGGCACACAAATATATTAATGTTGCACAATCAAGATACTGGATTATGTTTTTTTAATACAAAAGAGAAAACTGTATGAAAGTTTATCAGTCATGGTAATGGCAATTTTATCTCATAACACATATTAAATGTCAGCATAATGAGGTAAATATGCTTACTATGATTTTCAGTTAGGAAACTCAAAGGACACTGTTTACAGCCGTCTCTGACAAGAAGGCCTTGGTCTACCAAGGCCACACAGTGATTCCGTGCAGTTCTCCTCACTGTAGAGCAGGTATCTCTGTGACTCTGGCCTGATTCTTAAACAGTTTACAATGGCCTCAAAATTAAGTTAGTTAAGCTCAGTTGTTATAGACATATTAAAAACAAAATTGCAAATATGTGATGCTAGGTCCTTCACAAATTGTTTTTGCTTCAGGAATCTCATTCCAGTCACCTACCCAAACATGCTGCAACAGTCAGGATCACACACACAGGAAATAAATTCTAGAGGTCAGTGACTTACATGTGTTATTCAATAAATTGATAATCATTCTGATACAGGACCTCCAAATAATCTAAATAATAAAAGGTAAATACCGTTAACTTCCAGCCTGCTAGCCTACTAGATGTCTGATACTCAGATGTTGTGTTCTCTAAAATCCAAGAATGAATTCTAGGAAGAACAGAGGTTAAGAGCAGAAAATATTTAGTGGGGAAAAAGAAAACTTTTGTCTAAGAGAGACAACAGAGGTCCCAAGTGAGTTAACCCCCTTTTTCAAGGTAGTTTTATAGAGCAAAACCACAAGGTGAGGTGGTTCTAAGGTGGGACAAACTATAATCAACTAATAACATTACATGCATAGTCGCTTAGGTAGCATTGATCCAGTGGGAATTCACAAGGTGGGTATGAGGTGGATCAAAATATGGTCAACCGATAAGATTAAGAGTATAATAGCTTAGGTAATATTGATTAAATGAGAATCAAATCGGGAAGCAAGTCAGGTAGCAACTGTACATGGACCAGAACAGGGACTTTTCTTGAAAGGGAGATTTCGGTCCCTCACCCAAGGTGACTGATGCCTATTTAGAATATCAGTCGCTGCTGTTCATCCCTAGGGGAAATAGGTGGGTGCAGTAATTTTCTCTATCGTGAAAACTGACCTTCAACCACAACTAGGAGCCTCTGGCCACAGTCGTCTTCTAGACTGACTTCTTCCAAAGGCCTAGCCCTGTCTGACTGCCTGTATTTCTAAATAACTTAGCTGTCTATAATAATTCCAGAATTAGAAGCCACACTTTTTAACATTTAGTGTGAAATTTTCCAAATCAATAGCTTTCAAAATATTAGTTACTTAAACAAATATTTGAGGAACTGGCCACCAGTAGAGAAGACTGGTACTTTGAGGGTAGGACCAAAAAGCTAAATTTTAAATGTTTCCCAGTAAGTTCTTAAGCACTACAAGTTACTAAAACTATTGTGTCAAGCAAAATGTATTAGTCACTCAGCAAAGGGACAGGAGAAGATAGGTTTTAAAGACTAGAAGAAGAAGAAAAGAAAAATACCTCTATTTCATCATTTCTAACTTTGAATAGAAATATTTGTATATTCATTAATTTTAAATTTTCTTTAAAAAACTAGTGTCAAAACATAGAAGCACAAAAGTGGCTGAAAGAGAGGGGCGCCTTGAACTGTGACATATTCTACCTCTGCAAGGTTATAGCCCTTCCCTAAGCATGCGCCTACAACAGTGTGGACTGTGAGTGATGGGAAAGTTGATCTTAAAAACCCCTCTGGAAATGAACTGTTCCTAAGAGGCGGCAAGATCTTCAGCATGTAAACCTTCTATAACTCCAACAGCTTATTGTGACAGACCGCAAATTTGTCAAACAGGATTTAAGCAGCAGATGCACTTTGTCTCCCACTCAAATTCCCTGCTTCCAGTACCCTGTTAGGCTTTAGTTCTCCAACGCCATGACATTCCACGAGTTTGGAAACTGGGCACACATAAAAGACTTACACTAGAATTAGGGCTTCTTTAGCAGATTTTTTCATTTGATTATACACTGGGAAGACTCGCAGATGTTCAGCTCTTAACGCGCTTAATTCTGGTTCCTTCTGAAATCTCACTGCTAATTCAGCTGTGCATTCACCTAGTAACTTAAAGTCATTTCGGTTTTCTAACAAAGAGCACACTTCAGGGAGTCTCCTCTCCTTACCAACATGTTACCACATTCTTTTACTAAGTGTGCGTTTATGTAAATCATGGAGTACAGATTCTCATCTTGGGTTAGTTACTAATTAGCTGGTGCTGTTGCTAGACTTTTTAAGGGATTGTGTTTAATTTCTAGATCTGAAAAACAAGTTGTTTACAATAAAGAGACTTGAGTGTTCTTCCCACGGTAAGAATCCATGGGGGTTAAAAAAAAAAAGGCTCCATGATCTTCAGTTTAGGAATGGTTATATTTTGACAGATAACATTTAACTCTTAAATTTTGCTAACACATTCTGTAGACTAAGAATATCATAAACTAAATGGCAAGTAAGTTAAATCGATGGTTTGATAGAGGAATGAATAGTTGGATAGATGTGTAAAAATTCAAATGATAGGTGGTGGGCACACAGGTAATCGCTATAAAATTATTTTTTTCTTGACATTTGAAAATGCTCATGATAAATTACTTAAAAATCTTACTGTAAGAATGTGTGCAATATATATGTATATACGTAAGATTAAATTTTCTAAAAGCTACAGCTGCTTCTATTTGACGTTCTTTAATATTGTACATATATACTCCCCCAAATATGTCTTTCCTGATTTGCTCAGCATGGCTCTTATTCCTTAGGCTTTGCTCCTCACTTCTAAAAGATCTGGAGCGATTCATGGTGATTTCAGAGCATGTCAAATTCACTGCAGCTGCAAAACAGCTGGCTTAGGCAGCTCACAGTGGCACTTAGAAATGTGGTCTGAATTGATTAAAAGCTTATGACTTAACCATAAACTTTATTCCCATACTTGATGGTATTAGGAATAATAGGGGAAATAATATGATATTATATTGCTTTGTGATTCCTCTCATTTAAAAAGATTTCAACAACTATTTGAACTTGATATATTCATACATCATCTTGATTTATTTTTATGGCATACGTGTATCATTTAAGTTACAGTGAAATAAATCACATTGTTCTATGAATTGCACCATTTTGTTGTCCTTCAGAAGGGCAACTTCTGAAATGTTAAGTAGAGTACAGCATAGCTTTGCCACATTGAGCTTCCGGAGAATGGGCTTGTTTTGTCACCTTGAAAGCAGCACTTTGGGTATACTGGAAATATCTGCATCCTTTGGTTGATACATTGTATCAACTTGAGAGCTTTAGAAGTTTAACTAAGCCCCTCAGCAGGGAGCCAGGGTCTTTACCTTGTAAATGTGCTCAACTGTGCAAAAGGAGGGCAGGGAGGTGGTGTGAGTGCTGCACGCACCCAAGGGACATAGCCTGCTTACAGTATGAGGGAGAAAAAGAGGCTTGCTCTTCCCTCACCTCCTTTTGATCTTGCTGCTTTGCTGTCTTCTGCCGCCTTGAGGTGTTGCCCCAGTCCCATGCCATCCTGCCTTGGAGCCAGCTGAAACCTCCATGAACTGTGAGCTAAATAAACCTTTCCTTCCTTCATTTTGGGTATTGGGTATTTTGTCCCAGCAATGAGAGAAAAGTAACCAAGACAGCCCCTCACTGGTTTCAAAGTCCCCTGACAGGAGTAGTAGGGCCATTACCTGTGGAGGTTACACAACAGTCATGGTCACAGTCTCAAAGAGGGGTGAGTCTGGGCAGCGTGGTGGAAATATCAGCAGGATTAGTGGCAATTCCCAGAACAAGTGAAAGCAGAACCTGAAGACAGAACATGACCCAATAGAACGTGCTCAGATCTGAAGGGCAGAGAAAACAGGCAGATGCCCCAATCCGATGCAAACACTTGTCTGTATTTCAGTTAAATATTCATAGGGACATGGTTGAAATACCTTGGAGGTTATAGAAGTAGACTATGTACTTGTATAAACTGAGGTTAAGCATCAATTATACACCGTGTGTATGTATCCACACATATGCTCCACATGTATGTATTTCTAATACTGACATCAGATTCTTTTTTACTTGGCAATTAGTAAAATACATGAATGATTAGTGGATAGGTGCTTGACTAAAGCCTAAACTAAATCATTTTCTTTCTTTCTTTCTTTCTTTCTTTCTTTCTTTCTTTCTTTCTTTCTTTCTTTCTTTTTCCTTCCTCCCTTCCTTCCTTCCTTCCTTCCTTCCTTCCTTCCTTCCTTCCTTCCTTCCTTCCTTCTTTTTTGAGACAGACTCACTATGTAGTTCAGGCTGGCCTTGAACTCGTTTATGTAGCCCAGGCTGGCCTTGAACTCATGGCAGTACTCTTGTCTCAGCCTCCCGAGTGCTGAGATTACAGGCATGTGACATCACACAGGGCCCACTAATTTATTCTTACACTTGGTTCTGTTTCTCTGTAATACTACAGAGAAGGGATGGCTATACACAAAAAAATGTAGAAGATATGCAATTCCTGAATATAAGGTTGTTCTGCTATGAAATATTTCACATCTTTTTTAATTTATTTAAGAGAAAAAAAGACACAGAAAAGAATAACCAAAAGCAAAAGAGACAAACAACTACAACAAACCCAAAACAATAGCAGTGTAGGTTTTCCAAACAAATTCAACAGTGGTTGTAATATTGCATACTGTTATCTTCAAAAGGGTTGCTCAGACTATCAGATACAGACATGTAAAATTGATCTAATCATGTTAGTATTAACTGTTCTTTTCCAAGAACTAATACAATTAATAGTATAGTCATTTTAGCTATCTTATGTGTATATATATATATATATATATATACACATACAAATACAACTTTGTCTGTTTCCTTTTCCCTTCCTTCTGTCCTCCTTTCCCCTATCCCAGTTATTTTACCTTTTTGAGCAGTTTCTTACCCTTACACAATATTTATTGTAGATTTTGGATCATATTTGTTCTTTCAGTTTCTTACACTAGGGAGACAATATGGTATTTACACATGTGAGGTTGATTTATTTCACTTATGAGTATGGTCTCAAGTTGCATCCATTTACTTATAAAAGCCTCATTGCAATCTTTCTTTATAGCTTAGTGGTACTCCATTGTATAAAAATACCACATCTTTTTTATCCATTCCTCGATTGATGGGCACTTGGGTTGTTTCCAAGATTTGGCTATTACAAATTGTGCCACAATAAACATGGATGCAAATATATTGCTGTGGTATGATGTTTTCAATTCTTTTAGGAAAATGCCCAGAAGTGGGATTGGGTCAAAGGAAACCTCTAATCCTAGCTTTTTGAGGAATCTCCATACTGATTTCCACAGTGGTTGCACCAGCCTACACTCTCACCAATACTGGAGAAGGGTTCCTTTTTCCCCAAAACCCCTCCAGCATTTGTTATTGGTTGATTTCTTGATCCTGGCCATTCTTTCTGGAGTGAAATGGAATTTCAGTGTTGTTTGTTTTGCATTTTTCTAGTGACCAATGATGCTGAACATTTTTTCATGTATCTATTTGCCATTTGTATTCCTTCAGCTGAGAAGTGTGTATTCATCTCAGATGCCCATTTTTGGATTAGGTCTTTGAATTTTGGGGGCCTGATTTTTTAAAATTCTTTATATGTTCTAGATAGAAATCCTTTGTCTGAGGGACATTTGGTTAAGATATTTTTCCAATTCAGGGGTTTTTTATTCACTCTGTTGGGGATTTCTTTTGACATGCAAAAACTTTTTAATAAGATGAGATCCCAGTTGTTTATTCTGGGAAGTATTTCCTGTGCGGTTTGATTTTTGTTCATGAATTCTCTGCCTACTCCTACATCTTCAAGATTTCTATCTACTTCGCCTTCTAGCAGATTTAGTGTTTCTGTTTTAATATTTAGACCCTTGATCCATTTTGACTTTAGTTTAGTGCACAGTGATAAACATGGGTCTAGTTTTAGTTTTTGGCATATGGAAAGCCAATTTTTCCAGGCCTACTTATTAAAGAGGCTATCTTTCTTCCAGTGAACATGTTTGGCCCTTTTGTTGAAAATGAGGTGGCTGAGTGTGTTTGTAGTTGTGGTTGTATCTTCTGATCTATTCCATTGATTTTCAGGTCTGTTTTTATTGCAGTACAATGCTGATTTTATCACAGGAACTTTGTAGTATAATTCCAAGTTGGGGATTGTGATGCCTCCTGCCTTGCCTTTGTTGCCCAGAATTGCCTTTGCTATTCTAGGTCTCTTCTGGTTCCAGATGAATTTTAGGAATGATTTCTCTAGATCTGTGAGGTATGCAAATGGTATTTTGATTGGAATTGCATCAAATCTGTATAATAATTTTTGGAAAATGGCCATTTTCACAATGTTTGTTCTTCTATCCATAAACAGGGACTGTCTTTCCATTTTCTGAAATCCTCTTCAATTTCCTTTTTCAGAGTAACATAACTTTCTATGTATAGGTCTTTTACTTCCTTTGTTAGATTGATTCCCAAGTATTTCATTTTTTTGGATGCTATAGTCAAGGATGTGATTTCCCTTATTTGTCTCTCAGTGAATTTGTTGTTTGTGTACAGGAATGCTATTGATTTTTCAGTGTTGACCTTGTATCTAGCTACACTACTGAATTTGGTTATTATATCTAGAAGTCTTTCAATGGAGTTTTGGGGGTCTTCTATGTAGAGTATCATCTGCAAATAATGATAGTTTAACTTCTTCCTTTGCTATCTTTATTCCTTTTATTTCTCTCTCTTGTCTAATTGCTGTGGCCAATGTTTCTAAAACTATATTGAATAGGAATGATGATAATGGACATCCTTGTATTGTTCCTGATTTTAGGTTGAAAATTTTCAGTTTTTGTCCATTTAGTAAGATGTCGGCTGTTGGTTTATCATAGATGGCTTTTATCAGATTGAGGTAAAGACCATTTGTTCCGATTTTCCATAGGGTTTTTTTTTTTATCATGAATGAGTGTTGGATTTTGTTGAAAGCTTTTTCTGCATCTATTGAGATGATCATGTGATTCTTCTTTGAATTTACTGAATTCTGTGTGCTGTACCACCCTTACATTCCTGGGATGAATCCTACTTGAGCTCAAAATCTTCAGGATCCATTGGCTAGGCTCCATCCTTAGCCCCTGCTGTTATTTTAATTATATAGTTGGAGATAAAAGAATTGTGTGAATTTTCCAAAGTTATCCCAAATTAGTAATTTAGTAGTATTGCGCTTTAAAGAACTGCTTTAAAGCAATTCTAATCATCTCTTTGCTATTGTTGAGGAGGCTATTGTCTATCCAAAGAATGTCTATTGAAGGCTTCACAAGTGAGTAAGTCATAACTACTGTTTTCTTTTACACTACTCTTATATAGTGCGAGTTTGAGGCTAGCCCTTCTATCAAAATATTTAATGCTTCTTTGGAAATTTTCCTACTACTTAGCTCAAGGTTTCATGCTAAAATCATGAAAATGTTGTGTTGGTGAGAACTCAGGAGAAGGTGGTGAGTATGGACATCTAATCATGTTCAA
>RJWT010030306.1:0-14687 GCA_004365215.1 Cuniculus paca | reverse complement strand
TGAAGTTGACTTATACCGAACGAAAAGTAAGATTGCGCGCAAATGTAACTGTATGCTAAGTTCCTTTGCACGGTTAGCTGTGTTGTAATGAGTGAAGGGGTGTAAAATACAGAGTTGGAGTGTGAAATTGTGAAAGACAGACGAAAGCACAGATAACAGGTACTTTCAGATTAGAGAACTTTAGGATTTCGGAGATCTCAGGATGGAGAGAGTTTTAAAGAATCACAGTGATAAACTTTGATTTAAAAATATGCATGCTACTTAAAAGTCAGCTTGAGAGATTGTAACTGAATATAGAAAAGCAAGGTGAAGTACTTTTTGCACGTATTTGAACTTCGCCATTATTTTAAACACCGTTAGAAAATCGAGCAAAAAAGTACCTTCAGCAGTGTAATTTAAACTGAGGAATAACTGTGGAAAGCTAGATGATGATGTGGATAGGGATTTTTAGGAACAATGTGACAGAAAGTAATTGTGATTTTTACATGTAATAGCTATTTCCAATTTTGGTACACTTTGCAAAAAATCTTGAGTACACTTTAAAGAGAAGTGTATCAAAGAGCATCAATTAAATCTGATTGAAGTACTGATGAATTTGAAAGAGGAGCTAACGATCCTCTTAGTTCTCAATCCCAGAAGTTATTCAGTTTACTGTATTTATAGTTTTTTTTTTCAATTGAGACTCGAACTCAGGACTTTGTGCTTGCAAGGCAGGCACTATGCCACTGAGCTGTATCTCCGGCCTTGTATTTATAGTTTTATAATTTATAATTGTATTAATGTCTTGTATGATGAAAAAATGTTCACTTTAAATACTGAAAATTAAACAATATGCTTTTTATGCGGATCCACTCAGGCGGCATTGACTGTGATGTTCTGGTCTCATTAATAATCCCACTTTACAGAATAAAAATGACCCTTAAAAGAAGTTGAAAGTTATATTAAATTAAAAAATTCTACTAATTCTTTGTTATACTGCTATTTGATATTCTTTGGAGTTAACTTATTAGACACATTACAGTAGATTAGAATGACTTGAAGTTTTGGTTATCGTCTCTTTTTCTCTGTAATACTTGAAAGTGGTTTCCATAGACACAATCTGATTGATTTTTATTGAGAAAGTTATCTGAAGATGTAGACTGCCACAGCTAGAACATAATGTATGTTCTCATGATTTTCTAAGAGAAAAATTCGTCAGAAATAGTTTACGTATGCATCAAACAATTGCACCAGAAACAGAATATATATAAAAAGAAATCTGGAAAATATTCTAGGAAAAGGAGACCTAAATAGCACTTAACATTTTTTAATCTGGAAATGCAAAAATATGGAAAATGAAACATACAACCTTTATATATATCAGGTCAGCAGCCTTTTTTTTTTTTTTTCTAATTTTTGAGGAGACTTGGGTTCATGCTTTGTTACCCAGGATGTCCCTAAAACTGCTGTGCTCAAGCAGTCTTCTTGCTTCAGCCTCCTGAGTAAACTACAGGTGTGCTCCACAGCACCTGCCTTTCTTTTTTTCTCTTTTCTTCTTTTTGGTTTTTCTTATAAAAGGCGGTACTAAAAGAAATCACCAGTTACTAATCTGATCCCTTAGGAAAAAAGATCAGAAGGCTGCGTATTTTGATCATCAGACTCGTTTCACCTGCGCTTGAACGGAACAAAGTTGGAAATTATATTAAGTTATCTAAGACTACATCATTCGGAAGTAGCAGAGCCAAGATTGGAATTTAGATGTGTCTGATATCAAATCAAGGGTTCCTTTAATTATACCAGGCTGCTTGAGATCTTATATTGACATTATACTGAGTTTAGCTGTTTGAATAAAATTTTTAAATTGCAATATCAGTGAGTTTATTGCTAAGAATGAATATCACTCTGAGAAAATTCAATTTCTGATACAATGAAATTGGTTTAGCATGTCTGCCCCATGTTTATATCCATATAATGAACATAATTACATTTCTTAATGAAATGACTGAAATAGCTTATTTCTGTTACTAGAGAAGAAAATCTTTGAGTTTTTTTTGTAAGTGTAAAATTGCAACATTAAAGACTATTTTTAAGCAGAGCATGGGGGCACATGCCTGTAATTCTGGCACTCTGAGAGGCTGAAGCAGGAGGATGGTTAATTTTGAGCCTGTTCTGGGTAATTTAGCAAAAAAGTAAATAATAAAAAGAGGGCTAAAGAGGTTGCTCAGTGTGCTGGCCCTGGGTTCAATCCCCGATATCACCTATCTACAAAAAACATTTTTATCTTGGCAACCAAAAATAAAAGACAAAACTACAGAACATTTGCTGTTAAGAGTAGTTCTGATTGTTCAGTTTCTTTTCCATTGTAGAACATTCCAGAGGATTGTGTACTGATGCCTGTAGTGTACCTTGATTAAAGGTGTTATTAGACAATAATATTTTGGTGGTGACATCTTTAATTAAGCAATAAGTATATTTAAAGCTAAGGTATATTTATTGGTCACTTGAGGAATTAAGTATATCAGTAGGAATTTTTAAGGAACCTAATGCTATTCAGGTTTCTTTTTGTCTTTCAAAAATAGAAATGTGAGATCATGGTAAACATGTTACTCTGGAGATTGATTTGTATCATTTCATGTTCTAACATCTTTCCAGGTCAGTACATGTAAACGTAACTAATTCTTGTAGTTAGATAATATTTTAAAATCTGCGTGTATCATAAATTATGATACATTATACCAGTAATTGACATTCAGATTGTCGCCTCGGTGCCCTTACCCTTTTATTTTTTCATGTTAGTTTTTAATTAAAATCGTACATAAGAGGACTTTATTTCTGCATCTTCTCAATTGTTTCTTCGTTGAATTTGTCCTTTTCCTTTCCTGCTTGGTGAGATTTGGCTTTTTGTTGCAGGATCTTCTGCAGTCTTCGTCCAGTTTTAACTTGGTGATAACCACCTTGCTGGGGTGAATGCCCACGTGGACAGTTGTGCCATTTGCCTTTTCCCGCTGCACCCTTTCAGTGTTGATGACATATTTATTCTTGTAAACCTGGACTACTTTGCCAATCTGCTGACCTTTACAGTATCCTCACACAACCTGAGCCTCATTATCCTTCAGATGGGCATAGATCGAACATTGTATTTCTGTTTCAGCTCTTTGGAAAGAGGGGAAGATATAATCTTCCCGCGAATGTGGGGAGGTGTATTTTGGTTCTTGCTTCAGTCTGAAGTCACAAAAGGATTGAACTTCATTGTGGCCGCTACAACTGCAGCAGTAGCTGCAAAAGGGAAGAGCCCCTACCTTTTTTAAAGGTGTTTTCTTTCTCGATACTAAAAACAATGAAAAAAGAACCATTCTTATATATATGTCTGTTTAACTCCTTATGCGTTGATGCCATTTTTCATTAGAAAACATTTTTTATGTGGGATGGCTAGGACAAAGGATGCATGATTTTATGTCTTAACAGATTTTAAAACCTGTTACTTAGCAGTTGTTTTTTCTTGGAAAGGTTACAATGATCTAGGTGCACTGCCAACACATACTCAAAAGCATTGGAAGCTATCAGTTTTTAATATTTACCAATCTGAGGCTGTGAAATAAAACATTTCTAAATTAACTTACATTTCTTTAATTTCTAGTTAGGTTGAACATATTTACATTTGCTTATTGACTTTTTATGTGCTGGTTTGTTATTAGTCTGGTTTTCTGTTGGGTAGTTCACTAATATTTAGGTTTTTTTTTTTAATGTTAAAAGTAGTAATCATTCATCTGCCATATGTGTTGTATCTGTTTTTCTCCAAGTCTGTCCTTTCTCTTTTGACTGTGGTATGTGTTGCTTATTCAGAAGGTTTAAACTGTACAAGTAGATTTCATGTTTTGTTTAAGAAAGCTTCTGTGGGTCCTTAGTGTGTCTCCTTACATTTGATTATAGTATGCTTTTTCTGCTTAACTCTCTTTAAACTATTCATATGTTTATAGAGGTTTATTGTAATTTCTCTCAATAGCCATTTATGGCAGAGATTATTTAGAAAGTAATCTTTTTCCACTGTGTGTTTATCTTTTGTTTACTCACATATTCTTAGGTCGACATTGGATTCCATTCTTTTCCATTAACCAGAAATGCTTTGAACTTAAGGAACCCATATATATATATATGGGCTTCAAGACATTTGTAAATTTTCTAAAATTGTATGCATAGCATCCATCAGATTTGTAAAGGAGTATATGATCCCCTTAATGGTAAGAATCACACATTGCTAGTAAAGATTGAGCATCTCTAATCAGAAAATTTGACATGTTCTCAGATCATAACTTTTTGAGATCTGACCTGTTGTTACAAAGGAAAATTTTCATCTCTGACCTCATGTGATGTCACTTTCAAAATGCAGGTACACTAAAAATATATAAAATTAGCTTCAGGCAATGTGTATAAAGCATAAATGGAACATAAAAGAATTTTGTTTATAGATTTGGATCTCATCTCCATGGTATGTCATTATATATATGTGTAAAAATTTCCAGATTCCCAAAAGAAATCTCAAAATTCGAAACACTTTTGGTTCTAGGCATTTCAGATGAGAAATATTTAACTTGCAGATGTTTCACGTTTAAGGGAATGTGTCATTTTGAATAATGTTACTTAGGCAGCTCTCAAATTACATTGAGGAGAAAGGTAAGCGTATCAATTATGAAAAAAGTTTGCCTGGAAAGTGATATTGAAAAAACTTCATTTTATTAAAACATACCAAATTTTCTTAAGAAATTGAAAAGGAGTCAAAATCATAACTTTACATAGCAATGACTGTGTCAGAATTTGTTGCTGGTAAAGTGCAGTTATCTCAAAAGCATACTTGTTGCTAATGTTGACTGATAGAACAATGTACAGTAATCTGCTTTTCTTACATTAGAATTATGGGCTTGATAGTTTTATTTTCTATGGAGTCTAAGCATTCTAAAAAATATTTATCAGCTATGTTTTTATAACACCACTATGTAAATTTATGAATACATTGGGATATAAACCTTTAAATGAGGAAAATAATTCCACGTGGCTTTTGTGGTTATCTCGGTTGGTGGGAATTATGTTAGTTATGTTCTCAAAACTCTACTGAACTGAAGAACTAATTCCAGGGCTAAGGTTGAGATTGCTCTTTGTAATTTCATAGTTTTTACAAGTGCTTGAAGCCATCCAAATAGTACCTGTAGGAAAACCTCCTATGTAGTAATTACCATTTAGACGGCTTTGTGTGAATTGGGATGCAGTTGTATCACAGTTGTTCATTGGTGCCTCACTTGTGAGTTTTGAGTGGGATGCCCATGGGCTGATCACTGAAGGGCTGATCTCTCTTGGAGTAATTCCAGGATCTCTACCGCCATTCTCTTAAACTTTCTAGTAGTTTTTTTTTTTAAACAAAATTGAAATAATAATGGATATTCAATATTGCTTTCCAGAGAGACTGCTTCAGAAGAGTGTTCCTATAGATGGACTTCATAATTGTGATTGGCAGTAGTCTGGTTATTTAGTTTCCAACCCATCTGCCAGTATCTGCACTTCCGTGCTTGGCTGTATTGTTTGTACATTGTTATTGTTTTTTGTTTTAAGCAATCAGTTATCTTTTAGAGAGGCTGGAATTGTTCTTCAGCTTTCATATTATGTATCAGTCTGTGTTCTTCCTTCTTTTGTACTGATGCAGATTTTCATTTGGAACCATTTTCTTTCATTCTGAAGAATTTCTTTTAATGTTACTTACACTGAAAAATCTATTGGTGATGATTCTTTTTCACTTTTACATATCTGAAAAAATGTTTTAAAATTTTTATTTAGTATTTGAAAGACATTTTTGCTAGTTTTAGAATTCTAGGCTGATACTATTCTTTCAGTACTTTAAAGATTTTGCCCCACCGTCTTTTGGCTTGAATTTTTTTGATGAGAAAGCTGCCAACATTTGTATTTTTGTTCCATTACATGTAATATATCTTTTTGACCTTTGGCTGCTTTTATGATTTTCTCTAGGTTTTAAATAATTCGATTATAGTGGCCCTTGCTATTATATGCGTGGGTGTTGGGCTTCTTGAACCTTTGAGTTTATAGTTTTTGTTTTGTTTGGAAATTGTGGGCCATTATTGCTTTGTATGGTTTCTCTGTGCTCTTTCCTTCTCTCTTAGGAACTCAGATTACACATATTGTCAGGCTATATAGAACTGCCCCACAATTACTGATATCCCATTATTTCTCCATTTTTTTTGCCTTTCCTTTCTTCCTGCCTGCCTTTCTTCCTTCTTTCCTTCCTGCCTTCCTGTCTTCCTTGCTTTCTGCACTACTGCAGATTGAACCCAGGTCCTTTGTACTGAGGTGCACTCCAAGCCCTTTAAAGTTTTTAATTGTCAGATAACATCGCACTTAATTGCCCAGGCTAGACTCAAACTTGTGATCCTCCTGCCTCAGCCACTCAGAATGCTGTATGTGCCACCACCAGTCTTTTTTTCTTTGTTTTAGTTTTTACTGCTGTGTTTTTAGCTCACTAATCCTTTTTCCTGCAGTATGTAATCTGCATTTAATCCCTCCTTGTATTTTGGTTTTTTCCTCCCTATGTGTTTTATTGCACGCTCCCTGTCTGCCATTTCTAGAAGTTCAGGTTGGGTCTTTAAAAATTACCTTCTTTTTTTTTTTTTTCTACCTGGTATCGAACTCAAGACCTCGTGCTTACCAGGCAAGTGCTTGAGCCACTGAACTAAATCCAGGGCTCCTATCTTCCATTTTTGTCCTTAACATACTCTTTCTTTCCTGTATTTTCCTGTACAAATGGGATATTTTGATGACATCTACTAATCCTGTCTTCTGTGTAATTTCTGAGTCGCTTTCTGTTGACTTACATTTCCGATTATTATGGGCCATTTTTTTCTGCTTCTCTACAAATTTTCCAGGTAATGGGATTTTTGTTGGTTTTGTTTTTGTTTTGAGACAAAGTCTTGCTATGTAGTTCTAGCTAACTTTGAACTCAAAGCAGTCTTATTGCCTCAGCCTCCTGAGTGCTGGGATTACAAGTGTGTACTACCATACTCAGCTCAAATAAAGAGAATTTTATACTTTTACATACTGAATATTTTCATATTCCTGTAAATATTTTTGAGCTACAGGTATGTTTTCAGATACATTTGAATGAATTAGAAACAGTTTGATCTTTTCGAGGCTTACTGTAAGTTTTTTGAAGGGGATACCCAGAGCCTTTAGTCTGGAACCGAGTCGGCTCCACAACCCAGGCAGTGCAGTACTTTTGTAGTCCCTTTGGAGTACTATGTCCAGTTCCCTGAATGTTCAGGGTTTTTCTCTATTGACTGATGGGAACACTGGTTGATTAAATTCTACAGATTTTTCTGCCTGAACATTTTGAACAATTACCTTAATACTCAATTTGTTTCTTTGCACACATGCACTGATTGGTACTTTGTTGAAAATTCTGTTTATATGTCTGTCCTCTTCAGTACTCTGTCAAGCAGACATCAACTGTCTTAGCTCCTGTGAACTTTTGGTTCCAGCTTGTAAGTCCAGAGAAACTGATGGTCTCTTGAATTAAACTGAGCTCTCCCTCCCTGTCCTGTGCCCTGAAAACTCTTCCAGCGGTCAGAGAACCTCTTTTCCTTTTCTGAAGACTCACCACCTGCACTTATTTTCTGTTTAATATCCAGTTTGTAAAACTGTTGTTACATATTTTATTCATTCTGCTTTAGTTATTTAAAAGTGGGAGGGTAATTTGAGAGTCTGTTACTTTCTTTCACTAAAGGTAAAAACTAGATGGTTTTTGTGTGTTTCCAGGTTAACTTAAGGAAAAGGAGTGAAGTTGGATAATTTGAATTATAATTGATGATTAAAACTAATATTTTAAGGTCAGGGAAAGAATCCTGTTGTAGGCATTTCTGTTTCTTTTTAATCTTTAGCCTGGTGTTAAGATCAGGCTCTTGGTAAGTTAACTGAAAGTAACCATGGGTAGTCGCACCTCCCTCTTTCCCCAATGAGAGTTTGAAGTGGACATCAGTTAATTTTTTTGAGTTTTACCAATTCTGTATTGATTTCAGGGATCCAGGATTTGTTGCATCCCTTTAAGCAGCTGAGTCCAAAGTGGGCTTTCAGACTTAACAGTGACATGTGGCTCCAGAAGAGGGTTCTGTTTTTCCTGACTGTTTGATGAGGTAATTAGTCGTGTTCTTGCTGTGTGTGAGTAGATGGGTATTCTTTTCAGTGGCTTGTTTCCTGTTCTTTCTGTAATACCACTTTTCCAAGCTAAGTAGTGGGAAAGGGAACCCTAAGGGACAGTGGTTCCAGAGGTAATTTAGTCAACATGTTACATGTACAGAAAATGTACCTAGTTTACCTTAAGTTGAATGTTGTTACCGTTCTCAGATATTCAGCTTTGAATGACACAATTCTACCTAAAGGTACTGAATTTGTGGCTGTGATAAATAGTGTCAGGGTAGTCTTTTTTTTTTTTTCCTTGACTATACTGGAGATTGAACACAGGGCCCTTTGCACTGAGTTGCATCTCCAGCTCCCCTCCCCATCATTTAAAATTTTGAGACAGGTTTTTGCTAAATTGTCTAGGCTCTAATATCTGATCCTCCTGCCTCAGCCTCTGAGAGTTGGGATTACAGATCTGCACTACATGCCCAGTTTGTCTTTTTAAATTGGCACTGTTAGATTCTTCTGTTGCAAGGTGGTTTGAAAATTGCTAATTGACTTGGTATTAATGTTACAACTTACAAGGTGAATTTGGAGGAAGCTAATGTTCACATTCCTTAATTCTAGTTTAATTTAGGAATCATCTATTAATAATGCCTTATATTTTTCCATGATTTATTCCTAAAGTTGTGGCATAGGTAGAATAATTGATTTGTAGTTAAGCACTCAGAAATGACAAAAGGGGTAACTTATTGGCAGACACCTTACTTTTGCTAAGTGTGGCTATGGATTTGAGGTTAAGTAACTATGCAAGTATCAATTTAACTTTTAGCATATTTATTTTTACTTATAAATTATACTTGAAAAAAAAAGCTGGGCATAGTGGCACACTCCTGTAATCCCAGTACTCGGGAGGCTGAGGCAGGAGGATCCTTGCAAGTTTGAGGCCAGCCTGGGCTACAAAGTGAGCCCAAGGCCAGCCTGAGCTGCATAGCGAGACCCTGTCTCAAAAAGAAAAAAAAAATCATCAAATTTGGCTTAATGTATATAATTTAGAAATGTTATCAATTCATTTGTAACATAATCCTGGCTTGTATAGTATAGAAAATGGGCTGATCAGTGTAGTATAATTTTTCCCCACCTGATAAGTAAGTCAGTGGATTTTAGTATGAGTTTCTATAGCTTGTTCGTAGACAACGAATTCTGTATCAAGTACTCTTACTGTTGGGTTTTCAAAATAATGCCTTGATAAAGTATGTTGTTTATTTTAGTTAATGGTTTTAAAGGAGAAATTCTAAGAAAAAACTAGCCACAAAACATTAATGTTACTAAAGCCTACTGCAAAGATGAATTTCTTATTTGGTATTCAATAAAGAAGCTGCAACTTCTACCCTATTTTTATTCTTTTCTAAGAGCTTAGTCATTAAATTACAGCTGTCAATGGTTCCTTCGATTTTAAGAGTACAATGTAAAAGGGTATAGTATTGTGAATATTCAGTGATGAGAAGTACGCAGATTTGAATGTAGTCGGGAATGTTGGACCTTTGAGTAAAATTGAGTTATTGACTTAAAATAAAATTGATAAAAATTTTTCAGTCTTGCATTTGACTTCATTTTAAGTTTTGCCAGTGCCAAAGGGAAAGTAGTTTTACAATTTTGATAGTAAAATTCTTGTTGAAATGACTCAGAAACTCAAGGTTATTCTGTTTTTGGATGTTAGAAGGCTGCCTCTAGTTGCCAGCATTTAAAATCTCAATACAATTATTGTGCTTTTTAATAAAACATACCCAACTCATAAAATGTTGGATGTTTTCAGTACACTGTACACCTTTGTCAGAAAACCGACCAAGTTAGCTTAATTGTTTTCTACATAGAGGACCTGATTAGAAAGACTAGCTTGACATGATTTTAAGGTATATTTTAATAGCTTCTTCATTTTGTTAAATAGGATAGAATAAAAACTATTCACCATTGTCTTCCAGCACATAAATTTCTTTTTTTTTTTTCACTCTTTTTTTGGTGGTACTGGCTATTGAATGCAAGTTCTTTGTTCTGACCTGCATCACTAGCTGTTTTTTAAAACATCAAAATAATTTTTTAAAAAAATTTTTGACACAGATATCTAAGTTGATTTTTGAGACGGATCTCACTAAGTTGCTCAGGCTGGACTCAGACTTGTCATCTTCCTGCCTTAGCCTCTCGGAGTGGAACTTTGTGATGAATTAATCTTGTGACTACTTGCAAGCCATTCTGTTTCTTAACCACCTTGACTTTTCTTTGGTCTTTTTACTGGTTTTGACCATTTTTTAAAAATTTGCTGTTAGATCCATTTTTCTAACATGTTTTTTGCTTTTCCCACCAATGGCAAGCCATGATGACCTTTAAATGCTCTTCTGTAACAGATAATAATAACCAACTGATGAATATTTACTGTATATGAGGCATATTCTAAGTGTTTTATAGTTTAATTTAAATATATAAGATTCTTATTCCTTTTTAGAGAATTGCTATGTAGATGATTTTCAAATGGGATAGTGAATGAGCAAATGTTTGAAAAGTATTAAAACACTATTATACTTTTTCATTAATAGTCATAATAGCATATAACTACTTTCTCTCTGCTGCTGTTATATTTATCATTAAATGGATTCTATAGTTTACATTTTTTGGTGCTCTAGGTTCTCCTAGTGTCCCACGTATATGGTTACACTTGTGTAGGTGTTCAAGTAAGTCAGATGGTATTGCATGAGTTGTAGATTTAAAAGTCAGATTAGCTATTTATTTCTTCCCTCTCTTGGAAAGAAGTAATAACTCTTGACAAGTTATAATTGTCAATATTTATTGTTGTTTGAGAGTAAAAACAGTAATGTTTCTTTTTCCTGATTTCTAAAAAAACCTTGGTTTTTAACATTACTGAACTCTCCTACTGACATTACTGAATTCTCTTTCCTACTAATCCTTGACAACCCAGTTTAAGGATAGATCTTTATAAAATACAAATTAAATTTGAGTTGTGACTGGAGAATTTTTGCATGTCTGTATGTATAATGTTTAAAACTTGAGACTTCTTAATTTTTTCAAAAGCATGAATGATAGTCAAATAAGGAAGAGTCTAAGCCTGTTTCTCCACTTTAGAAAAGTTTTATGTGTGTGTAGTTCTTCTATTTTTATTTTTCCTATGGTGATTCACTGTCAAATCCTTAAATATATGAAAACACACGTACATGTTCTGAAAGGTTTAATTTAGGAAGTTTTAATTTAGGCTTTTTTTTACACAAATGCAGAATATCATACTTTGTACTGTTATATTTATGATGAAAATATAAATATTGTTATATTTACTTTAGAAAAAACAATTTTAAAGTCAGAGCAACATTCTTGAATTCCATCTGGCTTTAAAAGCTATTAACTCAGGTGAACAATTATTTGCCATTTTGCAATCAAATTTTGGGAGACTATCTGGGCGTGGTTGTCTAGCTACTTGGGATCCTGAGGCAGGACAATTGCTTGAATCCAGTAGCCTATGTTCATTCTGGGCAATGTGGTGAGATCCTGTCTCTAAAAGACAAAAACTATCTTTTTTTTGCATGAGAGGCTACGGTGTTAGATACCAGCAGAGGCAAACTGTTGTGATCACTTTTTTCATCATTATTATTGCTACTTTTTTCAGTTATTATAGCATTACTCTTAAGTAAGGTCAGCCTTACTGAAAGTTTAACATACAGTTGCTGTAGACAATTTCATGAGTAGAGCCATGATTTGATTTGCGTATTACAATGTTTTACATTTATGGGTATGTTTTTAAACTTTACAAATTAGCAGTGAAGACATTTTGAAGGGGATGCTAGAGTTATTATGAACTCCTGTTTGTTTACCTGGCTTTTTTTTTTTTTTTTGCGGCACCAGGGATTGAACTCACAACCTTGCCTTACCAGGCAGGTGCTTAGGCCGCTGAGCTAAATCCCCAGCCCTTGTCTTTTTGAGACGGGTCTCACTATGCTGTTCAGGCTGGCCTTGAGCTCACTTTGTAGCCCAGGCTGGTCTTGAACTCACAACAATCCTCCTGTCTCAGCCTCCTGAGTGCTGGGATTACAGGCATGAGCCACCAGGCCCAGTTTACCTGGCATTTTAACTACACTTTTTAATTTCTTACTGACTTTACCAGTCTAGAATGGAGGATGACAAAATTGAAAACATCAACGTGTTGCATTTCACCTAAACGTCCTCAATTACCATATAAAATGTGCAAGGACTGATTAAAAAATACAGTAAATATTTAAATAAAAATTTACAGTAAAAGACACATTACCATTAATTTCTCTCAAGATACTTCCCCTCGCTTCAAACCCAATTCTCTCCATTTTCTGAAGCAGTTGAAGTTCTTTTTCATGAATGTATTTAAGAGGTGTAACCAAAAATAGAGTGAATGTTGCTGCCAAGTGCCATCCAACAGAAAGTCAAGCTCATAAAAACATGAACGTGTGTTCTTGTTCACCTTATTTCCTGGATCTGGCCCAGCAACTTTGGCTCTTCCCCCAAAACAGAACGACAGTGAAAGGTAAATATTTCGAATCAGTTCAAGACATCAAAGCAGCTAAGACAGCCCAACTAAATACACTCAAAATAGAGGACTTCCAGAACTGCTTCAGGAGGTAGTAAGCATCATGAAATTATGTTCAAAGGTTCAGAGGGAAGTGTTTTGAAAAGGACTATGACAGTGTGTCTTTTATTGTAATACATTTTTAAAAAATTTAAACATAGACTTTATTTTTGCTTAAGTGCTGTGTAATATAGTTACAGGTTTGCAGTTTAATTTCTAATTTTAATTTAAATTTCTAATTTAATTTAAATTTTATTTTTTAATAATAAATTTCACATTATTCATTTTCGTCCTACCTTGTCCTGAAAAAAAGAGTTGAAATTTATGGATTCATATGTGATAATAGAATGGTTGAAAAATGCAGATGTAGGTAAGAAAAGTCAAAGTAAAATATGTTTCAATCATAAGAAAAGAAGCCAAAGTGAAGTATTTATGTAGAGCATAACTACTTGGTTTTATTTTAAAGCCCGTCTTCTTTTTGGCATTGACTTATTAGACTACCAAAAGGATCTCTATAGATCCATGTTACCTGAGATTTTGAGGTAAATTTTGGATTAATAGTATAGTTGCAGCATTTTATATGGGAATTCAAGAAAACAAATTCCATACTTTGGTCACAGAATGAAAAATGAAAGTTTTATTACTTTGGTAATAAAAATATAGTTTGGGAAGATCGGTCATGTAATCATAAGAATTAAGTATTGTAGCATGAATGATTTGTGCTAATGTTATTCTTAACTTCTGAGTTAAAATTATTTTCAGTGTAGAATCCAACAATGTAGAGTCTAATGTAAAGATTATTGAGTGCATTTTGATGAAATTTAAAATCATACTTGTAGTTGCTTAGAAGAATTTGATATACAAATAGTTTGGGTTATTTATTTATTTATTTTTCCTTCTAAGTGTACTTAGTTTTTCAGTGAGGTTAAAAATAACAGTGCATTGGGGCTGGGCATGATGATGCATGCCTGTAATCTCAGCATTCTGGGGACTGAGGCAGGACGATCGCCATGAGTTCAAGGCCAGCCTGGGCTACATAGTGAGTTCAAGACCAACCTGGACTACACAGCAAGACCCTGTCTCTAAAACAAAACAAAAAACGAACCCAGTACATGAAGTGTTGTTTTCTTTTTTGGTGCTTTTTAATTTTTAATTTAAAAGAATCTGTTTATAATTTATTTAAATACTCATTCCAGCTAAGAAACATATGGATTAAGTTGGCTATTCTAATGTATAATTTCCAAATGATTTAAAATAACATAATCTTCAAATATGATTTAAACAAGTGTTAGATTAATATTAAAGGCTCAAATGAAATTGCTAAGGCACAAATTAGACAGATTTTCTGAGAGCTTTTACATTTTCTACCATTCTTCTAGTTTCAATAGTATAATATATTGTGTTTTACATACTGTAATTTATGTAGTAAACCCACGTACTCAAAGCAACAGCAGCTGAAATCTTGCTTAGTGATAAAAATATTTCTGATAAAGTGATATATAAAAGTCATGTAGCTAGTCATGTGGCGCATGCCTGTAATCCCAGTACTTGGGAGGCTGAGGCAGGAGGGTCACTAGGAGTTTGAGGCCAGACTGGTCTACAAGTGTGTTGAAAGGCTAACCTAAACTACATAGCAAGACCCTATCTCAGAAAAAAGGAAAAAAAAGTCAGATAGCTATTATTTTAGGGTATAGTCTTGATCAAATATACTGATCTACGATTTATAATGTTAAAATGATTTAATAAATATTACCTGTGTTTTCCTCTCCTTGTTACAGTGTTGTAAGAGTAAGCTGGGTTGTCACTAAAAGCACATAGATGGTTAGACAGAAGAAGAAGGTGTTCCTTTCAAAGGGGTAGGATACAGAAAAGAAGGAAAAATACAGACGTTTAGGTTAAATTAATGTGATGAATCCGTCTTCCCCAAATGCTTCTG
>RJWT010030305.1:0-14681 GCA_004365215.1 Cuniculus paca | reverse complement strand
AAACAAAAAAAAAAACAAATTAACAAAGCTAGTCACAATTTTACCTTGCTTTTACTCAATCATGCAATCCTAAGAAGTTAGACAAAAATCAAATATAATAAAACAATCTCATTCTTTCCAACTGACTTAAATTATTTCACAAACCATTTTTCTTAATGTCTAATTAACCTTTAATAAGCCATGGTTCCTGATGACTTAACTTTAAATTATACTTTCTGTCAAAGAGCTAGTGACCTGTAGTAATCTTTGAAACGTGCAAATGAACTAAGGAGGCATTTTCACTGGGGAATCTTCCTGTAAGTTGTGGAAAAATCATTCTGTCTTATTTGCTTAATACATCACCATCTATTTTGCATTTGATTTCCTGAACGCATGGCACAGAGCCAGTCGAGGCATTTTCAGCTGGTACAGTTAACTAGTATATGATGCAAACACGAGGGAAAAACTATACCCAAATGGCACAATGGGCTTGTGGATGCCTCCTACTGTGCATTTTGTTTTTCCAGGGTTACCCACATAATTGATTCCAACAGAGCTCTTGCAGCCTAACCAAATGGTGAGTGTTGAAAGCTGCCAACCTGCCAACCATCTTTGCACATCTCAGGAAAACACCAGAATCTAGTATCTGGTGGCTGGCATAGGAGTAAGGTGTTTCCATCGGTTGGTGAACAAGAGATGATTTCAACAAGTAGAGGAAATGTTTAGTCAGGGCCTCAGTGGTTTTGTTGTTGTTGTTGACCTGGTTATAGCAAGTTAGTGATAGCAGGATAGAGAAAGCCTAGCAAAAATGAAGTCCATCCTGCCTGTGTGAACAGAAAATACGCGAAGGCTTGGGTCTCAGATCCTGGGCTGTGAGAACAAAGATCCTTAGGTATGTAGCAAAATAAGAATTCAGCAACAATACAAGACCACAAATAGGCCAGGAGCCATGGAGGACGAGCAGCGCCAGGAGGATGGGCTGCCAACATGAGCATGAAGCAGCTAGGACATGGTTACTGTGTGCCAGGAAAAGTGACAATGCTAGTGGAAAGTGCAGAAGTCTAGCTGGCCCTCCTTACAGGATGATGTCAGAGTGACCACTAAGGATTCCTGTTGACACAAGTTGGTGACACTGATCCCGTTCATACCCCATCCAATTCTGTGATATTTCCTGGAGTGACTGCTGAAGCTCACTTGTGGTCTTCTTTCTTCCTCCGCATTCTTCCTCTCATCTTTGATAAGCTTTCTCTATCTTGCTATCACCAACCTGCTGTAAGCAGGTCAACTACAATAAAACCATTGAGGCCCTGAGCTGACACTTCCTCTGCTTGATCAGATATGTTGAGGCCAGGCCATCGGCCTTCCAACCCTGGCCACTTTCCCTCCCTCTCTGCCTCTTTAGACCTCTGATTCTTCATTCTGGGTAGCCTTCCTCCTCTGTCAAAGGAGTACATGGATCAAATGATCTTAAAGTTCCTTCCAATTCTAACATTCTGTGATTCTTGGATGTTATAAATTCCCAGAATCATAAAATTTAGAGTTGAAAGGAATTTCAAAAGTCATCAATCCAACTGCCTACTCAACCTACATTAACCTAGCCAGAACTAATAAGCTTTGAAGGTACTATGCCGTTGTTTTTGGCTGGCTGAATATGGCAATAATCAAAGCTTAAAACCTTAAATATAAAGCATGAAAAATTATATATATATATATATATATATATAACCTCTGGAACATCTAAGTTTTGAAAGAACTGAAGCTCAGAGAACAGCCTGGTCTATTGCTTAGATGTTAGCATCTAAGTAGAAATTCCTAGTCTTTGTTTTCACAATATCAGAGGCATATTAAAAAGTCACAAAAGTCAGAAAATTCTTTAAACACAGCTAGCTCATTTCCACTTATTATGCTAATAAATATATAAGACAGGGCAACAAGTCATTACATCAAATAAACATCAAAAAGAGAATAAAGAGTATAATGGAGAAATAGTTACATTTTGAGATGCATTCCAGAAAAATCAAAAAGAATGTCATCTGTTCTTAAATGATAAGTTTCAGGGGCAAGTTGCTTTTCAAAATTAATTTTGATCTCTGATAATAAATATTTTCCCTCTTCAAAAGAATTATTTTCTTCAGAGTCTATGCCAACCATCATATTATAGATCTTAAAGAAATCATCAGATGTATTTCTGTTTATTATTAAAAGTGGTAAATTCATAAATAAATAAGATATCACATTTAGAGTTTGGAACACTCATCAGTGCTAAGATATCAATTCTTCCAAAACTTTTCTATACATTTACTTTTGTTCCAATAAAATCCTAGAAGTTATTTTTTCATGGATACTGATAAGCTGATACTAAAACTTATAAGGAAATGTAAAAGACCTAGACCAGTTAAGGCCACTTTAAAGAATATACTCACATTGCTACAGCAGTTGAGACACTGTGGTATAGGCAGAAGGCTATATAAGGAACAAAACAAGAATCCATACAAAGAACCACACAAATGTGGTCATTTGATACACAACAAAGGCAATGCTGAAGTTCAAAATGGGAAAGTGTCTTCTTAATAAATTAAACACCATCTAGGGAGAAATCTTGACCTATCCACATGAAACACAAAAATTAATCAGAAATGGATTACAGACCTAAATGTTAAAGAGAAAGTACAGCTTCTAGTAGAAAACAAAAGAAACTATCTTCATAACCTTAAAGTAAGCAAAGATTTCCTTAGCAGACAAAAAAAAAAGCAATGACCATAAAAAACTGACAAATTGGACTTCACTAAAATGAACAATTTCTATTTATTAAACTACGTCAATCAGATATTAAAAGGGAAAATTAAAAATCGGGACATTCTCATATATATATATATATGCCTCATGAAGGGTGGCATCCAGAATATATTTAAAAACCCACATATCAATGAAAAAAATAACTCAATTTAAAAAGTGATCAAAGAGTTGAATTGTTTTATTTTATTTTGGTGCTGGGAATGGAGCTAAAGACCTCATGCTTGCCAGGCAGGTGCTGGTCCCGTTGTTTTTTAAAATGAGCAAAAAACTTGAAACAGATTTCACAAAAGAAGCTATCAACTGGCCAATAAGTATATGAAAAAAGTAAGCTGAACACAGTGATGTGTACTTTAGTCCTAGCTACATGAGAGGCTGAGGTTGCCTGAATCCAGGAGCTAGAGTTCAACCCCTGGGCAACATGGTGAGACTCCATCTCAAAAGGAGGAGGGAGAGCTTAACATCATTAATTATTAGGAAAATTGCAAACTAAAGTCATGAGATACCACTGACCAGATGTCTCAAATTAAAAGACTGATAATACCAAGTATTAATGAAGATACAGAGCAATTAAATTTCTGACGCCTTGCTGGCAGGAGCAGAAAATAGGTAATAGCTATCAAAACTCAATATACACATATCCTATGACCTGTAAATTCTACTCTTAGGAATATGTCTATACGTTGAGCACATGATTATGAACAAGAATAATTATTGCAGTTTTATTGAAAATAGCCCCAAATTAGGATAATTCAAATGCCCATTAATCATAGAACAGATAAATTATGGTATATTCTGTGATAGAATACTGCATAGCATTAAAAAAAAATGCTGCATAAATAAAAACAACAATGAACCAATCCTAAATGATGCGCTGAAGAGCTAGACACAAAAGGATACATATTATTTCATTTTTATGAAGTTTAAAACCAATCTACAAAGATAGTAATTACCTTTGATGGGTACAAATGAGAATGTTTTCTAGGCTGGAAATGTTATATGGTCATTTATTTGGGTGGTTGTTACATGAGTATTAATCTGTATAAGATATGCATGTATATCTCAGTGTAAATTTTTTTTTCCAGCACTGGGGATCGAACTCATGACCTCGCACTTGCCACTGAGCTAAATCCCTGGCCCTTCAGTGCAAATTTCAAACGACAGATTAAAGTTATCCCACTGTGCTTCATGGTCCTACAAACTATGGCTTAATTACATATTTGCACCTTCCAGGACCTAGTATGACACCTGCTAGTTCCTTCTATATGATCTCAAGCAGATGATTTTTATACGTCTGAGTTGTTAAGAAAACTATAGCTGTAGTTTCCTACAGTTTCCTTCTCAATTCCCAGTGCATGCATTCATATTTAAAATATCTAGCTTTTCTTTTTCCCAAAAGGGAGTGGGAACATTTGCATACTGAAAAACAAACAAAAACCGACCCCATTTGCAGAGTTTTAACAAGATTCAAATCAAAGAGGCGGAGGAAGAGGAAACAAAGAAAGGTGCTGTTGTGGCGCCCTAGAAAGCAAATGTTCATTAGGGCCAGACACACAGATCACTAGCACAGGGTACTTATCAGAACATGCTATCACCAGACCTCACAGCCAAATCAAATTCTGCAGGCTCAAAGGATGTGCACTGAAGAACATCCTGTACTGCTGAAACATGGATTTGAATTCTGTGACAGAGACAGAGGGGAAGAAAGAAGTACTAGATATTATCCGCTGTATCATTTCCAATCCTATTTGTATAAAAGAATCTATTCTTAAAATAAAAGAGCGATCAAAATTGATATAAGATTTCTCTTACAAAAATGTAAATCTGAGAAGCTATATCCAAGTACGAAACATATCTTTTCTAATCTTTTGCAAATTAAAAATAACATGATTAATTTTTACACAAGGAATCATTTAATTAAATATTCAAGAAGTAGGAAAATGGTTATATGTAATTTTAAACATTAGTATAGCCTAAGAAAAAAAAGTAAGCGTATCATTTGACTGTCATCTTTAAGTTATAATCTCATTAGAAATACACATTTGTCATCAAAATTGTTTCTATTATGCTAATTATATGCTCTTATTCAAAGTATTACATCATGTCTGTGCTTCTATAACACACTTATACATTACCAAATAAAATTTTCTTAAAAATTTCCATACAAAATTGAATAAGGAATCAGAAGAGTAAATCTGATTCAGAGGGGCAATCGTACTTAGCAAGTTCTTAACCACCTGTCAGTGGTCAGAAGTAAGTCCCAAGTGGCTCAGTCTTCCAGTGTCAGAGGAGAAGCTGGGGGCCAGAGAGGGGAGAAGCAGGAAGGAAATGCTTTGAGACCGTCCAACCCTTTCTGGATAAGGCCTTAAACTTTACTCCCACTCATTCCATTTTACAGTCCTTTTGGCTTTGTGCAGCTCTTCACCCTAGCATCGGCTGAGCCACCCTCTAGAAACTAAATACCAACAGATCCTCTTCAGCACAGACTGGTTCAGTCTTTGTCTTTCTTCCAGGGGAGAGTTCCTAATCTGTGCTCTACAGGTGGATTCTAGGTAAAAATCTGAGGTGAAGGAAAATACATGCCATCATCCTATTCTCAAGAAGGTTCAGGTTCCCTAGGTGTTATGAACCATCAATAGATTAGATGAAAACAAGATAAGTGACAGAACTGGAGGTTTTTGACTTTGCTGTTCTGTTTCTTTTTACCGACCGCAAGAGGCATTTGCTTGCTTGATTCAGAGTCAGAGAAAAGAAAAGTTGTGGGGGTATTAATAATCTAGCCAGTGGTGAGCTGAGAACAGAAAGTTTTGTTTTGTTTTGTTTTTATTGTGGTAAAGAGATTATCTGCAAAGCCAGCACAAGAAATGTAAACAGGTAAATGAGCTAGTCTAGAAGTGAGGAGTTGTCTAGGATATTTCTCAGCTGGAGGGCCCCACACCAACAGCTGGTTTTGCAAATTCCTGACTCTTCTGACATCACAAACCATACCTCATTTGTTCTGGAAACCCCAGGTCTAGAAGTTCAAAGCTCTCATTAACTACTGTATAGAGGCACTATCTTTCTACTCCTCTAAAATGATAAAAAGTGGGTTCCTGCAATTCCAACTCTGGGTACTCATCTCCTTCTCTAACACACATCTTCTCACAGATGATTTGATTCTAGGCGGGATTAGTATAAAGCTATATGTCATTTATAAAGTGAATTACTTTTACAAGTTTTTATGGATTGGCTGGGGATCTAAGTATAACAATCAATATATGCTATGAGTTTCAAGCTCTAAATAACTGATTGATAAGCGTACTATGTAAAATAAAACCTATTTTATATCAAATCATTGACAAGTCATATACAGAACAAGAAAAATAGCCAAATCTATCAGTTATTTTTTTAAACATTACTGTGCAAAAGATTACATGGGATAAAACCTAGAAAGAAATTGAGGTTATAATTATTTTTAAATACAATGCAATTAATCAGAGCTGTGCATTGTAAGAGACAAAAAGAGTTTTAGAAGTATTTCAGTGAATGACTCAAAAATAATTTTTTTCTGGTAAATTTTTCTTTTCATAAACATCTACATTTATCAAAAGCCTTTTGGTGATGAATTCAAATTGTTGTTGAGAAGATAAAAGTAAAATTGATGATATTAAGAGTTTCTAATAAAATTTCCTTTTCCATATGACCAAATATTTTACCTGAGACTTTATTATATAAACTGTAACAATATTTCCTTGTAATTCTGAGTAAAGGAGAGCTTAGAGGATCTCCAGCACAAATGCACTCCCAGCTGTAATTCAAAATCACCATGATTAAAATTTTTTTAACAAGATCAATGGTACAAATCATTTGAGGTCAGTAGAAGCGTAAGCTTATGATTTAAAAAAAAATCCTCATTTTTGGCAACTTTGATTTTTTTTTTCCCCCAAAAAAACTCATGATAAGAGCGTAACATCCCCCAGTGGTAGCCATCCAATTCTGCTATTCCAAATATTCAATTTCTCAACTCATAGAAAAACACAACTGGTATTTTGTGAAATGGGCCCACACTTGCAGAGCTGGGAAAATGATGCATTTTTCCTCCAAGGCCGGTGAAAAGTCTTTACGGCATCTATGAGATGATCTCATTTGGTTTCACAAAGCCTTCCCTGAAGTCACTGTTTGTCTGGGACCTAGAAGCCCAACTGCATAGCACACATTCAGAGGGCAGCCAGAGCAATAGATGCTGAGGCCGAATAGAGGACAGTATGACTCCTAAAGCATTTGGTCCCATTTGCAGGGGTGAAAAGCAGCTGCTTTTGAAAAAATAAAAGTTAGATAATGGTCAGATAAAGAGATGTCCACAAACCATCAAGAATAATTTTTAAAATCTATTCTTGAAAAAAAGCCAGCTCACATTAGACATCATCAGCATGTAGACTGTAGGCATTGATCTAATTAGAAACATTTAAAACCCAAACTTTATTTTTTTTTCCTTTGCCACAAGCAAGGGTAATGAGTTAAGAAAAATAAGTGTCATTTCAAATAGTTTAAAATGAAGCTGGGTGTGGTGACTCAAACCTGTAATCCCAGCACTCAGGAGGCTGAGACAGGAGGACTGCTATGAGTTTGAGGACAGCCTGAACTACACAGCAAGACCCTGTCTCAAAAACTAAAAAACAAACAAAACAAAATCAAATGGTTTAAAATGATAAAAGTAACATTTCTATATACCCACCACGTCATCATTTAAGGATTATCTTACCAGCCCACCACAACACTAATAGGCTGGCTTAACAGCACATTTGTAAACATGCAACTAGAAATAACATAGGAAAAAAGTATTGAATATGAAACTTTAAGGGGAAGAAGTTAAAGTCCAAATATGATACTCTTTTAAAATTTCAAGTACTCTCAAGAGAATTATAAAGCAAAACACAAAACAATGCAGATTACCAATTCAAGAAATTTTCATTTGTTTATTTAAAGCCAGTTTTTTTCTAAAATGTCCAGGTTTGCTGTATCTTTTATCAGCACCTTACTTTTCTCTTACAAAATGCATGGCATTTTTAAACCTATATATATCTCAGTAAGTTCTCCATCACTCTTGGCTGGCATGCTGCCTTCTACGCATGCTGTTTTGCAACTATTCTTCTCTTACTTCCTGCACGGTTCTATTCTGGTAGTGTGTAAGTTGCTGGAAATGAGCGATCAGATACTCTACCTGGTAACCTTTCCCAAAGTCAAGCGCTAAATGATACACTCGGGTCACTCAGTAAATGCAATTGATTTGCAAATGGTTTAGCCTTTCATGAGCCTCAGCAGTTTTCCAATAAACTACCCGCTTAAAAAATAACCTAATCCTAGAATATACAAACATTACAGCCAACATAGGAAATCATTCACCAGACAATGATTTTACGTGTTTATAGTGCTAGATTTATAAGCAACTTAACTGTTCATATTAGCACGCAATATCTTTTAGAATCTAGATTTTCATATTCATCATCCAGAAGTCTTTACTTACTCTTCCTCTTCTAAACTGATAAATGCATCCATTTAAGAATTAGCTAAAAGACAATGAAAGGAGAATGACAATGCTCAATATTGCACATTTGTTCTCTTTGGAGGTCTAGACACTGAATTTTGCATTCTTCTTTGTTTCTCTCTTATCATTCTGACATGCTTATTTCCCAGTGCTTGCTTGAAAAATTAAAATATACATGTAATTATGTTAAGGAGACTAGATACATTAAGCACGAATAAAGAATTAGATTATAGAAGATGTATGTGTAGCTGGTTATACGCTTAGCTGTCATCATCCACTTTGTATTTTTCTTCTCATATCTATTGGATTAAGAGATTTTCAGTTCCTATCATCAAATAAGTGTGGGTTCAAATTTGTATGTCTATCTGATGGTTCTAAGAGCTTTTGCTGTTCATTACCTGATCAAACTCCCAGTGGTAAGACTATATCCTCCAAGGGCTGCCTCTAGTGAGGCACAAACTAGTTTTACCATTTATTCACTAAAATGATACAGAGAGAAGTCAGAACATTTAAATTCATCCCACATAACATTCTCTAAGTCCAGTATTCAATTTTTGAATATTTGGCTTGATTTTATAACAAACATTATGGTACTGCATTTAAGTAACTGACATTTCAATATTATTTTCTTTAAAATAAGCTAATTTTACACTAAATAAAATGCTTCCTTTTGAGAGAATTGATATAATTATACTTATGACTATAATAACCCAATGAATGGAATAAAAATTGTATTTGTCCAATAAAAAGCTGGATGGCCAAACGTTAAGGTTAGGGATATGCAACAGTCAGAAGCTGGGATATAACTATAATTTATCAATACCTCAAATATGGTTTACATTTCAGTCATTATTCACTAAATGAATAAATCTTTTTATCATGTCTGAAATACAATAAAAGGAGAACTAACCAGGAAAAGTTTGTATAATTTGGCAAACGGGGTGGGCTGGCAATAGGGAGCATAGAAAGGTAAAATTACCAACCCATTGTGTGTGATATTTTCCCTATCAATATATTCTAATAAGATTTTTCTCTGGTACCCATATCCTTTAATAAAGATTGGACAAAAACGCTTTTTTGATTCCATGAATTAAGCACTGATCAATCAATATGCAATTCACTTTGGGGATCTTTGTCCATAAAACATTTGAAAGTTTTCATTACAGGAACAAATAAATCAAAAATCAAACTATACTGAGATTTCATTAAAAAACTGGGCTAAGTCATTATATTTGTAGATTGTGGTCTATGAAATTTTTCTGGTCTAAAATAATTTTACATGCATTTTTTCTGTAATAGTAACAATCTACTGACAATCATTTATTTAGCATCTACTGTTCTGGGAATGAGGAAAGGAACAAGGGACACACTGATACTCTTTAAGAGAGGTTGACAGTGAGCCTGTGAGACAATGTTTGGAGAAAATAAACTTTACCTAAGTGAGTATCTAATGAAAACAAACTGGATATGAAATCTTTCATCTTTAAAAAGAATGAATGAGTGTTCATGTTGTCTTTACTGAATACTTAATCATCCATTCTGGGTTTTTCTCACATGATTTTTACTGGTTAATCAGCTATGGAAAAAATCAAATGATTTTGTTTCTTGACAACTCCTTCTTTAATAAAAAGAAATGGAAAAAGATTCTTTTGTCATTAGCTAAAATATATGTAACTGGTTTTTAAGTAAGCTGAAGTAATTTTAAAGTTTCAATAAACCATTAAGCAAAATAAAAAGTCAGCAATACATCAATGAAGTTTTAAATTTTTTTTCTTGAAAGTGTATTATATGGAAATTGCCCACATTTGAATTTAAAGTCAGGATCACCAAAGTCAAGATCATTCAAAGTCAAGATCATCAAAAATGTAAGATAAGTCTAGTAATACTGAAGGTTAATGATCGTGGGCTTTACTACTCTCATTTGCTTTCTCTTGTTTCCCCTCTAGTATCTGAAACTTTGACTCAAACTAGAAAACATGATACATGAAATAGTACTATTGTGGAAAATCTTTTTAATAAAAAGCTATGCAAAGAAAAAGTACTACAATGTTGCATTATAATGCATTTTCATCTTTAACATTTGCACGACCTTGAGTCCTCCAAATACCACTTGCAGATAATCGCAGTATCCCACTAAGGAAATGAAATGGATTTATCCGTGCAAAATACTGCATTTTAAAACTGATATATTTAAGTAAACTTTATTTGCCTCATAAATCTTAAGAAACAAAGCACCCCACATTGTAAGCCTTTGTACTTTCAATCCACTTTCTTACACACGATAGTTTTATGTATCAAATCGTGCTTCTTAATTTTTAGAGAAAAAGAATGTTTAACACAATATTCCCTTGCTACAACTACAGAAGAGTCAAGAAATTCAACAAAATGGTAAATGTGTGCAAAAGTTCAATTCAGAAACACTGTTTTTAATGATCTTTATTAATGGAATCCCAAATTACAGTAATTTTAGATCCCAAATTATCAGTTTTCAGATTTTGAAACTAAGTTCAGATATGTACTTCGGCATAAAAAGATAGCTTAAAAGCTAAATTTTGTTTTAGAAACAAATAATTCCTTAGTATAGAACATACTTTTAGTATAGAAAACAATACTGCTATATACAAAAAAAAAGTCAAACTTTCTATATTTTACAGAAACACATTTTATAACTATGTGAGATTACAAATGTGTTAGAGAGCTTTTAGATGGAACATGGCATCTAGATGCCATGAAAAGAAAATTTTCTTTTTTCTTTCTTCAAAAGAAACAGAATAAGTATTTCAATACCTCTAAGTATTTGCATAGATACATTGGCAACAATGTATCTTTGAAATAAGCCATGCTTCAAGGGTTGCCTATATAATAAGTGAAATTTCTATTGCCACTGGTTGAAAATATGTTCATGTAAATCTTTAGGTTAAAATGTTAATTATCAAAATTTTTTTTCTGTGCAGCTGAATTTAACTTATCACAACATAGCTGAAATCATTTTAAAATTGGGAAAACTCTTTAGAATAAATACATTTATGTTTACAATGCTACATGAAACTACATTTCAGAATGAATGTGTCAAGTGATAAAGAGAACAAAAAAGAATAGAGGAGGAGGAGGAAGGAGGGAGGAAAAGAGGAAGAGAGACCAACAGCATATAAAATCAGGTCACTTGAAATCCAATACTCTGCACTGAGGTATTATAAAAGTTACATACATGTCCTATCTTTCCATAGCTTCGTAAACATCTTCACAACTGATGCAGATACCTTCTTTAGTATAGCCTCCAAAATGTTTTTTGTTGTTGGTATTCAAAAATGTAGAAGTAACTAGTATGTTCTTAGTGGAGGAAAAAAATGACAAAATAAATTTGTCAAAACAATCTGAGTCATTAACACAAGAAGAATAGTTTAGTATGGTAACTTTTTAAAGTATGGTAGGGAACAAAACTCCTTTCCAAATGGTATTCTAATTGGTATCACCTATCTTAATTGGTATCATTTATTTCTCTGATGAAAGAAATTACATTCATTCCTTCCTAATTCAAGAAAACCACATCTCTTGATAACAAATCAAAATCACTATAATTGACAATGCTATTTCTCAGTTTTTGATATAGCTTCCAAACAGAAGTTTCAAAACAACCGGGACTAGTAAACATAACTGTATTTTAAATACTGATGTTTTCTATCCATACTTCAAGAAAGTTAAAACACACACACACACACAGAGAAGCATTATCACAGTGGGTAACAGATTCTAAGTGAGTTTATTAACTCTTTAGGCAAGTTAGGCAACACTTGTTACTAAACTAACCACAAATCAAATAAAGTATATTGTTTAACGACTCACCCTACCACATGACCGACAGATATGTAAGGGAGAGGGGAAAAAAACGGCCATGTGTTACAATCCCTGCTTATCTAAAATCTGCATCTAGTCATTCCTCATTTTCCAGAGATGCCTCGTTCTGAGATAATCAAGATACTTTTACAATAGGGAATTTAGATTTAATTACCAAACTTTAATACCATGTTATATAGGTCAAGTGAGGATGTGTAACTTTCTCCTGAAACAAAGGGATTCAGAGTAATAGGATTTCAGATTTCATAGCAGAAACAGCAAAATATGTTTTGAGAATATCATTTACTGTAACACAAATCAATATTAAATGCTTTATGCAGGAAGCACACTTTCAGAAAATGGGCCCTAAAGCTTTCTGAGATCTGACCCTAATTACTAGAGCAGTCTCTTGCTATTTGTCTCTCTCTTCAATTATTTACAGGGCAAAAAAAAGCCAAATGGCATTGCATTAGCTGTATTAAATGTTATGTACTTGGTTTCTAACTTACTAATGGTACATAAAAATTACTAAGGTAAATGTGCCTGTAGAACACAGCTTTTTTCTTCTTCTTCACCTGAGTGTATGTATTTATTATTCATAGGGTTAAGTGTTGAATACGCTGTCCTTTAGGCACCCAATGCTGCATAATTTAAACAAGTGCATTAAATATATAACACTTCTAAAAGGTAGCACAATGATTATACTACAAAATTTCTTTGAACAATTATCATGTTGCTCCCAAAAACCTAGTATCTTTCCTAAGTTCCAGAAAACAATTACATGAGAGCCACACAGAAATGAGTAATAGGCATTCTTGTGGCTACCATCTTGCTGCTCTCTGGTGACCCGAGGTAAGATGAAAATTAGGAGGGAGGGATAATGAGGCCCTTCATGTTAAGGAAATTTCTGGACTTGATGCTGACAAGTGTCCTTTCTGCATGGACAGGGCTATGTTGTAGGTTGGTACATGACAACATGGACCACACACGTTGTAAGAATGCAAAGCTTATCAAGATTGAGTCAGAGATTCTTAACACAGGCCTGAAACGCCAACAAGCCGAGCACGGTTGCAACCTCCCCACCAAAAGCTCGAACTCTACATCCATAGCTATTCTTTTGCGGTCTATTAGAGCACCAGGAGTAGGCTAGACCTTAGGGGCTGAAAGTGGCTGGGGAACCCAACTTCCACCAAATCGTGGCAGAAGCTTCCAAAACAGCGAAATTGCCACTCTTCTTGGTCCCAAGTAATTTTTTAAAATGAGTTCAGGAGACATCAATTTAAAGTGAAAATAAGATGGGCCTACTAAACACGTACCCGGGGTCCCTAGAAAGCCAGTCACAATCTGTATGACAACATGTCATCAGCTCTCATTCCCTAACTGTGCGAAAGCACCACTGGAAATCGATCTGTGGTAAACATGTAAGATAGTTTGAAAAACAAGAAAAAAGAAAAACACAAGAGCAACTGAACACAAAGTCACTTCTTTCTGTGCACTTAAATCTGCTCCTTGTCCCTCCTCTGCAAAAGCTAGAGATTAAGAGACCTCAATGAATGCTGAGTGAACTTTGGCCACTTTTCGACCCAAAACACCAGCGTAAAAGTAGAAATCAGTAGCCAGGTGAAGTGCCACACCACGCAAAGATCGGAGGCGAGGGGTGGGCGCGCAGGGCCTGCGGCGGGGAGGAAAGCGTTCCGCCGCCCCCACCCGAGCCCCAGTGCACGCGCGGGAGAAAGAGGGGCGCCCCGGGGGCGGCGGGGTCCGCGCGGCTGCGAGGTAGCGTGGAGTTACGGCCCGCAGGGCCTCTCCCGGAGAAGTGGCTGGGAAGCCCGGCCACCAGCGGCTCCCGCCGAGGGCCCCCGGCGCCGGCCGCCGCGCGAGACGAGGGGAGCCGCTCGGCCCCGCGACCCTCCCCGCCTCCCGGGCCAGGAAGGGACTGGCGACTCTTTCCTGTCTACCCGCCCCGCGCCTTTCTGTAACCCGATCCCCGCAGTCGGCGCTCCGGGAAGCCGCCGCCCCGCGCGCAGCCCGGCTCTGCCTGTGCCCAGGCCGGCGCTATAGTTAGCAACCTTCCATCAACTCCGCGGGGGGCGGCTGGGGGGTCGCCGCGCGCACCCCGCCCGGCCCGCGCGCCCCCTTACCTTGGCTTGCAGATACTGGGGGTAGTAGTAGGTGGCGTACTGAGGGTACATCTGCTGTTTCCACACTTTGCCCATGAAGCTGGAAGGGAGCCTGCCGTGCAGGGTCGCGGACACTTTGGGGTTTCCAAGTCTCGATCTCTCCTGCCTCTCCCTTTCCGGAGGCGGCGGCGGCGGCGGCGGCGGCGGCTGCTGTAGCCGCTGCCCCACCTCCCAGTGGCGTCCAGACGTCCTCCTCCTCCTCCTCCTCCTCCTTCTCCTCCCCCTCCTCCTCCTGCTCCTCCGGCTCCTCCGGCTCCTGCTCCCCCCCCCCCCCCTCCTCCTCTCCCAGGCAGAGAGACAGACACTGCAGAGCGCAGAGGGCACCCCGGACAAGGCGCTCCCAAGGAGTTTCCTCCCGGAGCCCGACTGCG
>RJWT010030304.1:0-14681 GCA_004365215.1 Cuniculus paca | reverse complement strand
TTCATGGCAGTCCTCTTGCCTCAGCCTCCCAAATGCTGGGATTACAGGAGTATGCCACCATGCCCAGCCTCTTTGCATTTTATGTATAATGAAAATTAGATTTTCCTGTGTTGTAATGATGACCTTTTAGATTTTGGTGGAATTTTAAACATTGCTCAGGCTGGGTGTGGTGGTGCACGTGTGTGATCCTAGCACTACTAGCATGGGAGAGGCACAAGGATTGGTATGAGTTCAAAGCCAGCCTGAACTAAGTATCGAGACTTGGTCTCAAAAAATAAAAAAATACTGCCGATCCCCCTGCTCTACTTTTTCCCATTTTGTAATCCAAATAAAGAGACTAGTGGTTAGCACTGGTCAGTGACAGAACCAGGGAGTGTAGTCTAAGTCTTTGGATGCCCAATTCAGTATTCATCCTACTTGAGTAAATGATAGTCTTAAGAAAGTGCAAATTGTTGGGAGGAACAAAACAAGTTCCTCAGTTGCATAATTTTTTTCCTCTAAAGGTTTTTCTTTGATGTTCTTGACTCAAAAAATTCCAACTTTCTGATATTTAAAAAAAATCAAGATTAAAATTAATAAATGGAGCACCTCGAAGCACAATACAGTTGACTTTGTAATTAGCAGAGTTGAAAGTGAGGAGAAGATCCTTTAATTTTCTTTGTGCCTGCAGGAAGGTGGGAGTCAATCATTTTGACAAGTCTTCTGAAAGGAACAGCTAGCAAGAGTTGAAACCTTTTTCCATTTGGTCTCGTGGCAAAGGCAGACATTGCTCCAGCAGCTTCATACTGTATGGAGTACATTTATTTATTTTCTTGTATTCTTATTTTTTTTTAATTCCAAGAGTAATACATTTTTTTAAAATGTAAACTAACTGTCCAAACACTTTACATATTTATGTTTGTTTGTACATTGCAGATATGATTCCTTGATACTACATATAGAATTACTTCATTATGTTTTTATATTTTATCTATTTATTTATTTGTCTTTTTTGAGACAGGGTCTCACTATGCTGTTCAGGCTGGCTTTGAGCTCACTTTGTAGCCCAGGCTGGTCTCAAACTCATAACAATCCTCCTGCCTCAGCCTCCCATGTGCTGGAATTACAGGCATGTGCAACCACATCTGGCTTCATTATGTTTTTAAATAGTTGAAAAGCATTCTATAGTGTAAGTATCCTATGATTTTACTGAACATTTCTTTTGGTGATGGATATTTACTAGATTGCCTCCAATATTTGGATACTTTAAATGTTGCTTTGAACATCCTTGTGTATGTCCTTATGTGTGTTTCCATGTGTATTTCTTTTTGGGGTTTTTTGGGTTTTTTTTTTAGCCAAGGTCTTGCTATGTGTCCAGGCTGGCCTTAAACTCACTGTGTAATCCAGGCTGACCACAAACTTGCAGCAATGCTCCTGCTGAGCCTCCTGAGTGCTGGGCTTATAGGTGTGTGCCACCTTGCCTGGCCCATCTATTATTTCTAATAGGTACTTCTGTAGGCTACATTTCCAGAAGTGAAATTGTTAGGTCAAATGGTTTTGCCAGATTTTTGCATAACATTGTGCTTGCTGACTTATATTCTTACTGACACTATGTAAGAGTACTTATCTTGCCACACCCTCACCAACCTGGATTTCATGTCATTTTAATATTTACCATTTTCATAGGCTGGGCATGGTGGCACACTCCTGTAATCCTAGCACTTGGGAGGCTGAGGCGAGAGGATTGTTGCAAGTTCAAAACCAGCTGGGGCTACAAAGTGAGCCTAAGGTCAATCTGAACTGCATAGTGAGACCCTGTCTTAAAAAGACAAAAAAAAAAGTACCACTTTCATAAGAAAAAATATCGTTTTAAAATGTATTTCCATGACCCTGGTAAGATTATTTTTAATTTTTCTCACATCATGAATCACAGGGCAAAGAATTTGAAATATTAGGATGCCGCCCCTATATTTAGTGGGTTAGCATGATTTAAACTATTTCCTGTTCTTGAGTGGAACTTTCTCTTCTTTCTCTAGATATGATGTGCTCACTGATGCCCTCTGAGCAGTCTACTGGTGCCTCTTTCTTACCTAAGAACAATGCTCCATTTTCTTGGAGCTCCTTGGATGAGGATGAATTAGATGACTCCTTGCTGGAATTCTCTGATGGAGAAGAAGATGATGGCCATTTCAGTCTCACTGAGGAAGAGATCGAGGAGCTTTTGAAAGATGATAGCTCATCAAATGAGGAAGAGATTGAAGAATTCTTGAAGAATGGTGAGCCATTAGATGAGCATGAGAATGGAGAAAAAAGAAGTCAAATTCTACTTGAAACTACCCAGGAAGAAAATTCATTGTACAGCTTGAGACCAGTAGCAGAGACCCCTGGCCTCTTCAAACTACCTCAACTAAATACATCAGTTGGTCATGAACCAACTCCTGGTAAATCATTAAATAGGCACCTTGTATTAGAAAAGAATCATATAAAAGTGACTGTTGTTGCACCTTTTGATCCAACAGTTTGTGATCCTGTGCTTGATAAGAGTAAGACTGATTCATCCAAAGATACTGAAAAACCCTCTTCCCCTGGAGAAGAGATGAGAGAAGATGATCTTAGCCCAAATGAGAGCACTGAATCTGAAGGGATCAGCCCTGATATTTCTGCCTGGGATGGGACGACTTCTCCTTTGAACAATAACTTTCAACAAACTGTCTCTGATAAAAATACACTTGACAGTAAGAAACCTATATCTTTGTTCTCTCAGCTCTCATACCATTCAAAGACTCCTTCCAATACAGGGTCATCCTGGAGAAATAGTGGATCACATAAACTAAGTTGTGAAATGAGGTCTCCAATTGTTTCCAGTTCATCAAAGAGAGTAAGTACATTTTTTTCAAAGTGAAGGAAAAATGATTTTCATTCAGCAGAGTTCCTGTATACCCCTGCCCCCATACATACTCAACTTTTCTTGCTATACACTTCAGGTACCACATTGATGCATTTGTTAAAATCTAGCAGACCTTTATATTCTAACAAATTTGGGTTTGAATCTTGACGAACACTATGACTATGGTCTGATTATTTAGCCTTTATGTTCTTCCACATCTTTCTCTGTTTCTCTGGTACAGAGAATGGAAATCAGGACCTTATGCATACTAGGCGACTGTTCTGCACCACATCCTCAGGCTCTCCCCCACATTCTTATCTACAAATTAGAGTGAATATCATATAATGAGGATTAATGAAATGATGTATTTACAGTACCTCGTACATATTAAATGATCATTTATTGAATATTTACTAAGGTGATAGTCATTTATTATTATTTTCCTTTCTTTGGGTTTCAGCCTAAGTCACAATCTTTGGTTGTCATACTTTATTCAGTAGAACACTAGCTCTGAGTCAGCCACTGGAGAGCTGAAAAAAACCTTGAGCATTTCACCTAACCTTTTTGAGTCTGATTCATCTACTAAATGGGTACTGTATAATAATCCCTACCTCTTTTTTTTTTTAAATAATTATAGAGCTAGGTGTGGTGGCACACACCTGTAATCCTAACACTTGGAAGACTGAGATAGGAGGATTGCCATAAATTTGAGGCCAGCCTGAACTACATAGCAAGACCCTGCCTCAAAAAAAAAGAGAAAAAAAAGTTGCTATCTTACTTAAAGCACTACACAGTAGTATTCAAGAGTATATGTTTGTAGTGTTAAATTTTAAAAATTTTCCATAATGCTTTCCGTTATATATTCATTGAAATTTATAACAACTTACAACTAAAAGCAACCTTTCATTTTGTATTCCTTCTACTCTAAAAAGCAGGATGTTCTTGACAAGGATTCTGGGGAAATGAAAGGCCGTGAGAAAAGAACAGGAAAGGTCATTCCTGTTCTACAAACCAAAACCAGGTAATATAACAATATAAATATTCTGGTTTCTGTTGGTTCTGTTTAATTTCTGTATTTTCCTTCCCAGTGTCCCTTAGTATGGGGGGGAGAAACCAACATGAAGAGTAAGCAAACTAGAAGTTCTGGTACTTCCAAGTATATAGTCTTTGGCAAGTAAGAGAATCTCTCACCTCAGTTTCTGTATCTGCAAAATAAAGGTAACAATGCCTTCTCTGCTGCTGCATAAGGTTATTTTAAAACTCAAAAAGAAAGTATTGATATTAAACACTGTATAAAATGATTTCTTCTCCAGTGTATGGGAAAACTTAGTCACATATATGATAGGAGGTTAGAAAAATTTGAACAAAAATGTTAATGTATAACTATGAAGAAAATCATTTAGTCATTTTTCCCAAATATGCATTCTATTCCCAGGTTACAGATTTAGGTCACCTTTTCCGTTTACTTTCTTGTTGCCAGGAGATGGCAGTGTCTGTCCACGGGCCTTTGATGTCCTACAAAAGCTGTTTTTTAGGCTGAATCAAATGAACTAACTTATAGTAAAAGTTTTTAAAAATTAATTTTAGTGCTGGTGGCACATGCCTGTAATTCCAGCACTTGGGAGGCTGAAACAAAATTGCCGTGAGTTTGAGGCCAGCTTGGGCTACATAGTGAGTTCAAGGCCAGCCTTGATTATGTAATGAGACTTTGTCTCAAAAAAAAAACAAAAAAAATTATTACGTATATATTATATATTCTGCTTTAACATTTTAAAGTGTATTACAAGTAAGGGTAATTGTCTTTAACTTCCACCCCAATCCCAGTTTTCCTGTTTTGTTTATATAATTTGTAGGAAACCTTGCAAATTGCTTGTAATGGAAATTATACCAAAAGAATACAAGTCATGCTACTTGGAATTGTAATAAATTTACAATCTTAGTATTCTCATCCATTGATCTTTAGTATCATGCACTCAGTCTTTTTTTCACATTTAACTTTCTATGGCTTTGTGAAGTTAACTATTTCCTGACTACCCTTGAATTACTCAACAAATGCTTTCTTTCTCCAGGGGAGTAGGTAATTTTTACCCTCTTATTCCTTGTTAGCAATAAGTAATGTATATTTCTTGTCTTTTATTCTCAACTCCATACTTGATTTTAGACTCATATTATGTTATTGATACTGTCTGGTGTTGCTGAATCTTAGAAGAATTTTGCCTCTGCAAATTGGTCATTCTAACCAATCAGCATTATGTGACTTCTCTTTGTAAAGCATTGTATTCATACTTCTAATGGACTTTCTTTTTCTTCCTGGTTTGTTTTGTTCAAGGACTAATGTTTCGTCAACATTTTCACAATCAGATCTAGAACAGCAGAAGCAAATTTATCTCAGACGTGTCTTTGATCATATAGAAGACCCAGGAGACTCTAACCAAGGTAACATGATAACCAAAGAATGACATATAAGGCGGGCCTGGTGGCACACGCCTGTAATCCCAGCACTTGGAAGGCTGAGGCAGGAGGATCGTTGCAAGTTTGAGACCAGCCTGGGCTACAAAGTGAGCTCAAGGCCAGTCTGAACAGCATAGCAAGACCTTGTCTCAAAAAGACAACGGCTGGGGATTTAGCTCAGTGGCCTAAGTGCCTGCCTGGCAAGCATGAGGTCACAAAGTTCAATCCCTGGTGCTGGGGAAAAAAAAATAAATAAATAAAGACATGTGATGGAATCTTTTTCTTTCCTGTAATGCAGCCTAAACTGGGAGATTGTTTTGAATTTACTTAAAATGATGAGAAAGATAACTTCCTTTAAGGGCTGGCCTAATCAGATTAATCCAAAGCAGTTTGGCTACCATTGTTAGGGATGGGTCTAGGCAGACTCATACACAGCTGGACATGAAGGAGATTCCCCACCTCATCCCCCACCCCCATGGACAGTTGGAAGCCAGATTTCAACTTTTTTGCTGGGGATTTTTTTGTTTGACAAATACTAGAAGTGGATGGCCTGATGCTCCTTACTAATCATACTTTTTAGATTTTATTTTCATTTGAAATTATTTTCCCAATTGCCTTCAGCACTTAAACTTAAGAAGCAGGCATTTCAAAGACCATCCCAAATCTTGTTTTCTGAATAAGAGCTCTTGAAAGGTTTACTATCTTCCAGATCCTTTAAACTAATTTCAACTTACTTCATTAGAAAGTGTAAACCAAAATGGCTAAATTAGGGTTGAGGATATAGCTCAGCAACAGTGCCTGCTTGGCAAGCGCAAGGTTGTGAGTTTCATTCCTGGTACAAAAAAAAAGCTACATTCTTTCTTCAACCCTCCGGTGACTATAGTCCATGTTATCATTTAGCTTGAATTATTGGCTCATGGGAAAATTCTTAAAGGGAAACTTGTGGGTAAAACTGACATTGCAGACATTAAAGAGGTTTTATACTGATAAAAAGAATCCTTCTTAAAAAGATCACTGCATATTTTGCTGCTTTTAGCTTCTTTCCCTATTTACTCAGCAAACCTTTCCCAAGTATTGTCAGTGATGCTAGGTTTGAAGATTTAAGAGTTGGAAATATAAAGAGGAGTAACATGGGGTGTTGGCCTTCTGGGAATTCATCAATCCGAGGAGGAGGAGATAATTACACTGCAATATTGATTAGTTCTCTAAAGAATTACATTTGCTGGGAAGGAGTCCTTCTGTTTGTGTTTGGGAAGAGTAGAAGATAGAAAAGGAGGATGTCTGAGGTAAACACCACAGAAAAGACAGTTTAAGATCTGCTGTAAATTGTTAGAGAGAGCTATAGAGGGATTTTTTGGTCCTTCTGCAGAATAGACTCCTTTCTTTGGAAAATGCCGAGTTAGTAGTTTTTTGTGTATTTTATAATGCTATTAGTGAAACTCTGAAACATCAGCCAGGTGAATTTTTTATTTTGTGCCCATTATAAGCAGTCAGATACCACTTACAGTGATTTTATAATCTGATGCTTGTGAGATCTTTTTTTTTTTTTGGTACCAGTGATTGAACTCTTGCCCTCGCACTTGCCAGGCAGGTGCTTGTGCCACTGAGCCAAATCCCCGGCCCTTGTGAGATCTTTTTGTTTGAATGATTTTAGGACTGGTGGAAGTAGCAGCATCCTCCCACCTGTGTCGTTGGAGGGGTAGAAATTAAAAGAGATTTGTTTATAATCAAGTTTCGTGTGAAAAGGCCTGCTGATTGCCCCTCATCCCCCTTTTTGGTGATGGTACAAGGGCTCAAACCCAGAGCCACTTGCAACTAGGCACACACACTACCACTGAGCTACATCCCCAGCTGCTTTTGCTTCTTTTACATCCCCAGGTTACTTTCCTTCTTTTATATCCTCAGCAGTTGAGATTGATACCTACTTATATTTTCATTTCTCCTTTGGGACATTTAAAGAAGATTTCATGAGAAAAGCAAAGAGCAGCTGCTCGTATTATAGCATCTTTTCCATTCTCTTCACTCAGCAATCCCCTTCTCAATATTATCACAACAATCTGTATCCAATATATGTTCAAGGAACAGCTAGAGTAATGAATATATTGGAAAGGCAGCTGACTTTAGTGGGTTGGGTAAATAAAGTGTAGCTGCAAGTAACCTCTAGGTTCATATCTTGGCACCGCTGCTTACAGGTTCAGTGACATCCACACATTAAAAACTCATGTAAAAGGAGGATAAAGTGTGACTTAGCCTATGTGAAGATCATGTATGTTAAGTACAAGTTTAATGCACAGAACAGTACCTAGCTCTAGCAGCTTGCATTTGAGGAAATATTTATTACTATTGACAACAAAGTTCATCTTTTCATGCTAAAATTTTTATAGGTAAAAGACTGTGATTTGGGGTTCAAGTCTAAAAAAAAAATCTTGGAAAATCAGATGAAACATCTTTGACAAAATGTTGGCGAAATGGAGTTTGAATGATGGGTATGTGGGTGTTCATTGTACTATCCTTTACTTTTACGTATATTAGAAAATTTCCATAATACATTGTTTTTAATTTTTATTTCCTTTCTGCAGTGCTGGAGATTGAAGCTTATTTTTAAAAATTGCATCTTTTACAGCATTCTTTTTATTGATATCTCAATATTTTCAACATCTCCAGTTACTCTAAAACTTCCATAGGCTTGTAGCATCTGTATCTAACTTCCAGGAATCTGAGTGTTCCTGTCATTTCCCACTGCCCAATATTCATATATCCAAAGTCTTGAGGTTTTGTGTACCGTATTGCAAAGGGGAGAAGAGTCTTTATCTTTTCTCTGTTTGTGTATGAATTACAGGGCAGTCAGAAGCAAAAAAAGGGGAATATAATGCTTCTTGCCTTCCTCTTTGAAATGTCTAGTGCTATTTTGAGATATTGAGTGCTTGAAAAAGTTGAACTCTATTATTAGACACAGAAATTAGTAGGGGACAGATTCAAATTTAGTTCTTGTTCAGTTTTAATCTTCATTGGGTTAGTCATCTTTCACTTTATTAACATTGTTTATACTATATTATTGATACAGAATATAATAAAGTCATCCAACTCCATTATTCTAATATAGTCATAATCTCTTTAGTTTAGTTTAGGCCCATATGGATTTTTAATAACATTTACAAAGAAATACCAACTACTTCCTTCCTGGCATTTCAATTAATGGAAGACTAAATACGGAATTTTTTTCTTTAATCTCCTAGTACATAAATCTGTTCTATATGTCTTTGCCATATTGAGCAAACTTGGCTTTTGGCTTCTTTGTAAGGTGTTTTTTTTTTTTTTGTGGGGGTGTGGTGGTGGTGGTGTATATTAGGGATGAAACTCAGGGAGTACCAAACTAGATCTCCACACCTTTTTTTTTTTAAGATAGTCTTACTAAATTGCCTAGGCTGGCTTCAAACCTGTGAACCTCCTATGTCTGCCTCCCAAACAGCTGGGATTATAGGTATGTCCTACTATACCTTATTGTCCTGTAATTTCTGCTGGTAGTTCCTCAGTCTGCCTTCCAGGATTGCAAAAAACAGCATTGTGATCCTTTTTTTTTTTATATCTTTTGGATATTAGAAATAATGGTCACCTCTTCTACAAAAAAATTAAAATCACTTCTCTACCTGCCATTTAGAAATAGTGAAATTAATTTTATCTTGATAATTATCTTTCCTATAAGGAAGAAAATATACAGTGAAACTACGCATTAGTTTCCTTTGTACTTAATGTACTTGCTTCCTTTTTACTTATTTTTAAAGACCTTTCTATGTTAAATATGAGTTCAAGGCCAGCCTGAAATACATAGCAAGACCCTATCTCAAAACAAAACAAAACGAACAAAATTTTTAATGATTATACAGTGTCCTGTTATATAATTTATTACGTCTTGGATAACTAGGTTGTAGCCATCTTCATTAGTAATACTATAGTGAATAGTATGTACAACTCTTATTTCTGTAGGTTGAATGTTTAGAAGTGGAATTGCTGGGTAAAGTATATAAACATTTAAAAAATTTTTGTTGCATGTTACCAAATTTTTCTGCCCCAAAATTTGTATTAATTTTTATAGGCAAATTTTAACATTTTGTTTATTTATCTTTTAATGACTATAAACAGAATTTATTTAGCTCTTTTACAAGACAGTCAAACAAAGCACATGCATAGGGATCATTTTTCTTCATAACATGTAACCTAAAAAACAATGAGAATTCTTTTTTTCACAAATAAGACTGCTAAAAGACTTCAAGTCTTAGGTATGAAACCAATGCCTGAATACTCTACAGTGCTTTGCCTAAGAGCTAAAGATTAGCATCCTTTCTAAATTAGAAGCCATAGAGTTTGGGGATGAAGTGTGTGAAACATTTGTCACATTTCCTGTGTGCTTACTAAACATCCAATAAACTTGATAACTCATTTTTATTGTTAGTCGCATCATCATTCTTGTCATTTTTTTATTCTCTAGTTGTACAGGCAGCTGGTACAAGGCTGTCACCTAGAATTTGTGGAGAATCCCCAGGTCCAGATGACACTGGAATTAACATCTTATTTTAATAATAGCAATAATAATGATAATTTTCGTTTTGTTTGTTTTTTTTGTTTGTTTTGTACCGAGGATTGAACTCACGACCTCGCATTTGGCAGGCAGGCACTTACACCACTGAGCTAAGTCCCCGGCCAATTTTCTTTTTTTGAGAAAGGATCTCACCGTGCAGTTTAGTTTGGACTTGAACTCCCTGTGTAGCCCAGGCTGGCCTCTAACTCAAAGTGATCCTCCTGCCTTAGCCTCCCAAGTGGTGGAATTGCAGGCATGTGCCACCATACCTGGGCCTTCTTTTAATAATTATTACAGTTAAACTTTTTTGCATTTATTGATAATTTATATTTAATCATAATTTCCTAAATTCTTATGCTGAATATAATCATTATGTACTGCAAACATATACTAATAAAAGAGAGAAAAACTGGAAAAAATTTTTTCTTAAATTCATTGACTAGTTCATATTCCAGTTCAACAATTTTCCCAAAATGTCTTTTTATGACTGTCTTATTTCATTTACTGTCTTCAAAATTTATATGTTACTATGGAGTACCTTCTTTTTTAAAAGAGTATTCCATTTTACATATATACCACTTATTACTGTATCTGTTGATCTGACAGTGGACATTTAGGTTGCTTCCAGCCATTATATATAGTGCTGCTGTGAACATGGGTCTTCCTGTATCTCTTTGAGACCTTGCTTTATATATATATATATATATATATATATATATATATATCCAAAAATGGAATTACCAGATGATGTGGTATTAGTGTCTTTTATTGTTTGATTTTTTTGTTGTTGGTGGCATGTGTGTGTGCATGTGTGCATGCTGGGATTAAAACTGGGGCTTTTTACAAATTTTTTAAAAGCTGGGCATAGTGGCGCACACCTGTAATCCCAGCACTTGGGAGGCTGAGGCAGGAGGATCACCATGAGTTCAAGGCCAGTCTGGACTACATAGTGAGACAGAAAACAAAAAAAAAGTGTTTTGAGATGAAGTGTTGCTATTTTGCCCAGGCAGGTCATCAGCTTTGGGACTCAAGGGATCTTCCTCCTGTTTGAGATTATAGGCAATCACCATCCTATTTTTATTTTTATTATTATTATTATTATTGTACTAGGAATTAAATCTAGGGGTGCTGTATCAGTGGGTTACATCCATCCAGCTTTTTAGCTTTTTTTTAGTTTTTTTTGTTTTTTGTTTTTTTTGAGAAAGGATCTCATTGAGTTGTCCAGGTGGGACTTGAACTTGAACTCCTGCCTCAGCCTCCCTAAATGCTGGTATTACAAGTGCATGTAATTATGCCTGGCTTTATTTAAATATTTTGAGGAACCTCCATACTGTTTTTCCACAGCATTTGTACCGTCTTACAGTCCCTCTGATGGTACGTAAGAGTTAACAGTTTTCCCCATCTTTGCAGTGCTATTTTTACTTGTTTTGTTTTAAATAGCAGCTGTCTTAATGGATGTTAAATTAATATTTACTGTTGTGATACAACTAAGTAAATGTTCACCGCAGTCAGATAGTAGTACACTGTACTATGGTTTCATTTTCTTTCTTGAAGTATTTTTCTGGAGTTCTTAATTTCCTTGCTTTGTGTGTTTGTGTGTGTAAGAATGGGTACTAGGGATTAAACCCAGGGCCTTACACATCCTAAGAATATACTCTGCAATTTTTTTTTTTAAACGTACTCTGCTGTTGAGCTATATCGCTATCCCTTTTTATTTTTATTTTTATTTTTATTTTTATTTTTAGACAAGGTCTTGCTAAATTTCCCAGGCCGACCTGGAATTTGTGATCCTTCTGCCTCATCCTCCCCAGTAACTGGGTTTATAAACACTCCACACCTCACCTGGCTTGCAATTCATATTCTCCTCATTGTTTCCCGTCCCTGCAAATACTCAAACCCAGTGATCTGTCAGCTCTGCTTTATTTTTTTCTGTAGTTCTTTTTTTTTTTTTTTTTGACAGCGTGTTGCTGTATAGCTCAGGCTGATTTTGAACTCACTATGTACCCAGGTTGGCCTCAAACGCACAGCAGTACTTCTGCTTCTGCCTCCCAAATGCTAGGATTATAGGTGTATGCTACCGTACCTAGATTGTAGTCTTTTTTTTCCCTCTCTTTTTTAAGACAGTCTCACTGTATACCCCAGGCTAGCCTTGAACTCATAGTGATCCTCCTGCCTCAGCGTCCTTATTGCTGGGATTACAGGCATGTGCCAGCATCCCCAGCCACCAACCCCCCCACCTTTTTTTTTTTTTTTTTTTTGGTACCGGGAATCAAGCTTACAACGTTGTGCTTGCTAGGCAGGCACTGTGCTGCTGAGCTAGATCCCTGGCCCATCAGCTCTTCTTAATGTTTTATTTTGCGACAGGGCCTTGCTAAATTGATAAATAATACCCCAGGCTGGGCTCAAACTTGGAATCTTCCTGGCTTAGCCTCCCAGAGTGCTAGGATTATGGGTATGCACCATCGCACCCAGTTCATCCTTCAAGAATTTCCACGGAAACATAGGAGGTAAATTATTTTTAGGTCCCTGCATATCTGAAAATTTAATCCTCATACTTGAGTAGTTTGTTATAGGCTACTAGGTTGAAATTAATTTTTCCTCAGAATTTTGGAGGTATAGATTCATACATTGCTGTTAGACTGTTTACTCTCTGGAAGTTCTTAGGGCCTTCTCTTTATCCATTGTATTCTAAAATTTTGTACTGGTTATTGAGCTATCTTTGTGCTCGTCTTTTTTCCCCCTTGTATCCCTTACATTCGGTAGGTGCTCTGGGCCTTTTATTCTGAGGTATATGTCCTTCAATTCCGAGAGTTTCTTGCATTTTTTTTGATAATTATTTCCCTTCTGTTTTCTTTGTTTTGTCTTTCAAGAAATCCTAATACTATTCAGCTTTCAAGGACTGATCTTTGAACTTTCTTTGCTTATTCTACTTCTGTCTCAGTTCTACTTTCTGGATTATTTTCTCAACCTTTTCTTTTTATCCTTTTATTAACTTCTTCATTTCTATATGAACATTTATGATTTCCAGGAGTTCTGTCCTCTTTTATTGTTTTATGAATTTATCTTCCCTGAAGATAGTTTTTCTGAGTTGTAAGTGAAATACAACATATTAAACTTTTTCCCCCCGTTTTAGGGCTGGGAATTGAACTCATGGATCTTGCACATGTTAGGCAAGCACTGTCACAGCTACACTCCCAGCCTAGTCTGCGCACATTTTAAGTGTACAGTTTGTTTAGCTTTGATATATGTATAAACCCAAGAAATTATCACTGCAATTAAGGGGATAAGTATATTGGGCCCCAAAGCTTCTATTCATCTTTGTAATTCATTTCTCCTACATTTCCCTGCTCCCTTCAATTCTCAGGCAACCACTGTTGTGGTCACTATAGCTTGTATTTTCCAGAGTTTTATATAAATAGAATCATGTAGTATGCAATGAGCATGGTTTCCTTCTTAGATTTTTTTTTGTGTGTGTATGTGTGGTGCTGGGGATCAAACTGGACCTTGCATATGATAGGCAAGTCCTTTACTACTAAGCCATATTCTCTATCAGCATAATTTTTTTCTTTTTTTTGTGGCACTGGGGATCAAACTCATAACCTTGCGCTTGCCAGGCAGGCACTTAAGCTGCTGAGCTAAATCCTCAGCCCTTCAGCATAATTATTTTGAAATTCATACATGCTCCTGGATTTATCAATACCACATTTCTTTTTTGTTTTGAGACAGGTATCTCTATGTAGTTCAGGCTGGCCTTGGACTCACTATGTGATGCAGGTTGGCCTCAAACTCACAATGATCCTCCTGTCTCAGCCTCCAGAGTGCTGGTATTACAGGCATGTGCCATCCATACCCGGCTAGCACATTCTTTTTATTGCTGAATAATATTCCATTATTACAGATACATCACATTCATTGTTTATCCATTCATCTATTGGTGGGCATTTGTTTTATATCCAGATTTTTCTATGATAGATAAAGCTGTTAGGAATATTTCCTCCACAAATCTTTGTGTAGATATGTGTTTATTTCTCTTGCATAAGTATCCAGGAGTAAAATGTTATGTCATACGATGTGTATTTGAATTTTTGTTTTGACTGTACTGAGAATTGAGTTCGGAGCCTCACATATATGATAGAAGACACACTACCCCTGAGCTGTATCCTCAGCCCATGTTTAACATTTTAGTATCTGCCAAACTGCTTTCCAACATGATTGTACTATTTTATATCCTTTCCAGCAGCATATAAATTCCAGTCACTGAGCTGGGCATGGTGGCTCACGCCTGTAATCGCAGCACTCGGGAGGCTGAGACAGGAGGATTGTTGTGAGTTCGAGACCAGCCTGGGCTACAAAGTGAGCTCAAGGCCAGCCTGAATGGCATAGTGAGACCCTGTCTCAAAAACACCAGGGCAGGGGATCTAGCTCAGCCGTCTAAGCGCCTGCCTGGCAAGCACAAGGTTGTGAGTTCAATCCCTGGTGCCACAAAAATAAATAAATAAACACATAAATAAATAAATTCCAGTCACTGGCATCCTTACCAATGTTTGATATGGTCAGTATTTTATATTTTTTTAATTATGGTAAAATACATACAATATACCTATGACCTTTTTTTAACTTTTTTTTTAAACCATTTACCTGGGCTTGGTGGCACACCCCTGTAATACCAGCACTCGGGAGGCTGAGACAGGAGGATCATTGCATGTTTGAGACCAGCCTGGGCTACAAAGTGAGCTCAAGGCCAGCCTGAATGGCATAGTGAAACCCTGTCTCAAAAAGACAAGGGCC
>RJWT010030303.1:0-14680 GCA_004365215.1 Cuniculus paca | reverse complement strand
GGGATACTTCAAAGGAAAATAAATCGTTTTCTGGCAGTGCTACTCTGCGACCACAGGAAGAGATCGTCAAACTGGGATGCTGCCTAAGTAATTAGAATGTGGAAAATATCTCTGTTGGACACAAATCTGAAAGTTGGAAATTTAAGAACATTGGTGCCCTCAAAATAAGCTATATTTTAGTGACTGTGTCAAGATGCCCAGGTGAACCATACAGGGTGTTAAATAAAGATTATGGGAGGCCATTGATTTAGAATAGGCTTTTATGGTAGACAAAACCAATATACATTTTAAATATAGTACCTGAAGTTTAGTAAACTGCAGGAGGTTCTGCAACCAATAAACCAATTAAGCTCTAACCAGTTAGGTTGTCTCTATACTACACTTGCATTCTTTATAAATACTGTCAGATCATGTCAGGAATGGGCAGTTTCTTAAACTCGTTTTGGTTCCGGGTACTACCCAGTTCACTTATCACTTTTGTTTAGATTTGTCTCCTTCGGTTTTGTTTATAATTGTTCAACTAAGTTGTTTTTAATGTAATTAGTTTAAGATTCTTTTTCCTTTTGACAAGTCTTTAGGATGCTATAGTGGCTGGAGGTAGGGACAGGAGATGAGGACAGCCTTGGTTGATTGCTTAAACACCTAAAAAAAGGTAAAAGTTGGGGCTGCCTGTTTGTGATTTGGAAACTTTGATATAGAAAATACGGGAATTTATGTCTAAGCAAATGCCCCTTATACGCCATCAACATAGGCTGAACTAAAATAATGCTTTCAAAGCTAAATCAAAAAGAAGAATAATGGTGTTGATTGGATATTTATATTAAGAAAATATTCATTTTTTACATCCAATAGTGTAAAATACATTTTCCTAAGTACTTTTCATTTAAAATTACTGAACTAATATTAAGAGTGAAGTGATCTGATGTATGAGATTTACCCTTAATTAGAGCAGAGAGGAACAGATCAAAGACTGGCAACTTGTGGATCATTGTTGAAGTCGAGTGATCAGTGTAAGATAATTCATTATACTATTCTCTACTTTTGGATGATTGACATTTTCCATTAAAAAAACAAACCAAGCCACACTTTACACATACTTTTTCATTTACTGAAGTTGCTTGTGTAAAGGAAGAAATAGGAAGTCAAGAGCAAGGGCAGGACGTAAGAATACAAGCTACACAAGAAAGCCAGGAATATAGCTCGGCAGCACAGTGCCTGCCTGGCAAGCAGAAGATCGTGAATTCAATCCTACGCACAAAAAAAAAAAAAAAAAAAAAAAAGCTCCAGAAGACACCCATGAAAGTTCTACAAGCCAAAAGACAGGAAGAAAAGGCAAAATAAGAACATAAGTAAGTGTTCAAGGTTTCTGTTTAGGCCTTCAAAAAGTGAATTCTCTGTGAGGAAGTAAATTCCATAGAGAATGCCCAAAAATCAGTCTCCACATCGGAGAGATTTGGTACAGCAGAACATGAACCAGTAATAAAGTTCAACGGCAAATGGAAACCAAAATGTAACTGTGGCTTAAAAGAGGAAAGCATTTATTTCCTTATAACATCACCGGGGTTGGAAGCAAGTGGTTCAAAGCTGCAAAGGAGCTCTATAGCCCTCAACCATCCACGCACCTTTGAGTTCACTCCTCTCCCGTACCCTTGCGCAGCCCCTCCTGTCCATAGCCAAGTGTTCCCGGTCCAGGTAGCACCAGTTAAGGAAGAAGCCAAATAGTGAGCAAAGAGAATGATTCAGCTGTGTCCTAGGAAGACTGTTAGAAGTTACCATGCTAAAGGGATACCAGACCCTATATGGCACCTAAGTACACATTTTAGAGCCAAGACAGACCCTGTTACCTCTGAAAAACAAAAACAAGGAAGTCCATCAAACCATAAGCCAATATTTATAAATTGTCCAAGCAAGAACTGCTTAAAAGGCAGAAAGTTAACCAATTCTTTTTCCTGGGTGCTTTTTTTTTAAAAAGCCAAATAAGGCCTATACAAGAAACTTCATCTTGCATGAAGATCTTGAATGCAATACTAAGAATGATAACACAGTATAATGAGGATATGTCCATGACCACTGACTGACCCGTTATAATGGGTAAATTAGAAAATGTGCATAAAATCCTTAGAGCAGTACTTGACACATAATGAGGGTTCTATCAATCTTAGATTTCTCTCTGTTATTTCAAGTATGCTGTCAATTGTTAAAGGGTTTCCATATTTCACTGGAAAAAAATCCATCTGTAATTTTTTTCCTTTTATTCCCCTGTGGATATGTAACACTTTAATTTAGTAATGCCCCACCCCAAATAAGAATTAAAATCCTTTTATCAAGATTAAAAAAACAGTGCAAACTAAAAGAAAACTAAAGGAAGGATAGACAGAGGCAAGAGGATGGATCTCTTGTAGATGGAAGGGATCCAGGGACCCTAAGGGGAGGTGGAAGGGGATGGAGGGGCTGGGGAAATAAGGAGAGTGAAGATACACCAGATACAAGTTCCCGATAACCCCAGTGAATGTGGACATTATATGTCATAAACACGAACTAAGATTAATAATATCAACAAGATGAAAAGGGAAAAAGAGGAATTAAACCAGGAGGGAGGGAGAGGAGGGAAGAGGATTCAAAAAGAAACAAGCTATTGTCTTGGTTACTTTTTTCTGATTACTGAGACAAAATATCTGATCCCCAAAATTAGGGAAGGAAAGCTTTATTTATCTTACAGTTTTGGAGGTTTCAGTCCATACTTAGCTGTCTCCAAGGCAGGGTGGCATGGCTGAGGGGCTGCCATTCAGGGCAGCTGCAAGCAACAAGAGCCAAAGGGCAAAAAAGGGAAAGCTCACCTCCTTGCCTCCCTTACATTGTAGACCAGTTACCGCCCCTGGGCAGGTGCAGCACTCACACTGCCAATCCCAGCGCTAGACAATGAACCAACCACAAATGCTAGACTCAGTCACTTCCATGACTGCATGAGATTGGGGAGGCCACCCAGACACAAATCCTAGCAGCTGTATTATGTCCACATCCCAACACTCCAAGTTGATTGTAGAATGCATATACTGCAAACATGTACTAATAAAAAAAGATAAAATTTTTTTAAAAAGGGCTGTTGCACTAGTCTACTTAGCTTAACTTGGCCCTTATTGTCAAATAAAAATATGCAAATCACCTCCATCCCAAAAGCAAATCAGAGCCAGATTCCTTTCCAAAATCTGTAGACATTTAGGTTTAAGTGTTAATTTGTATCTCCATTCACCCCTTTTCTGACCCAGTTGGAGGGGACTGAGTTCATTCTATAAACGTAATTCATGGTACTCCACTAGTGTAATTTGGAGCTGAACAGAGCTCCCCTCTTCTTTCTTTCCTGGTATCTCTGTGAGTTTCTTTAGTTCTCTCCCATCCATACCCCATTCTTTAGTTTTGGGCACTCACATTGATTAAAGAAGGGATTAGACTAAGGATGCTGTGGTGGAAGAGCAATTAGTGTTAAATATTTGTAGACAGGATACTGTGGGAAAACAATGAGACAGATGAAAAAATAATAGAACCTATGATATGAATAGAGCTTTTCATGGGATGAGTGTGTGTGAGTGTGTGTGAGTGTATGTGGTATGTGTGTAAAACACTGGGGTTAATCTCAGGGCCTTCATACATCCCAATCCTTTTTAATTTTTTTTTGAGATAAGATCTCACCAATTTGCTTAGGCTGGGCTAAACTTGCAATCTTCCTGCCTCAGCCTCCCAGCGTGCTGAGATTAGAAGCAGGCACAGTACACCACACTATAAAATAATATTTTACTAGAGAACCATTAATGGGATTAAGACTTGTTAAAATATGGAAAGCTGAAATTTAAGAAGGGCAGTCGTACAAAGGCAGGGGACACTATAATAACTGCTACAGTACTGTTATGAAAATTAGGATTTAGAATTATGACTTATTCCTACAATATTATTACTTTTTGAGGCAATCAGAGAATTCTATTTCCTAAACTCGGTTTATGTCTACTCCAGCACCAACAATTGAAATGTCTTTGCATATACTTCTCCATACACTATAATCTGTAGGGTAGAGAGGCACACTGCTGAGTGGAAGGGAGCAGGAACGGACAGGAAGTAATTTTCATGAGCAGGGAGGGGACAAGGAGTATACTCTATCAATCCCTAAGTAATATGAAATAATCATTTTATTAGTCAAAAGATTGTCAAAGTGTAAAACTTCTTTTTAAACGTTTCAAGAATTTTAAGTCCTTATGTTTCCAATATGATAAAGAATTTTAAATCCATATGTTTCTAATACGACAAAGAGTATGTGGAATTCATAGTTAACTTCACACTTAAGCAAAGATAATAATAAACTATTAAGAGTCGGCAATAAATTGTTAGCACATTCGGTAATCAGTGCCCCAAGCTAAACAATTAAATTATCTTATTTAATCCTCACAATACAGTCAGCCCTCAGTAACTACCAGGCACTGGTTCCAGGACTCCCTACTGATACCCAAACCCATAGAAGCCCTAGTCCCTTATATAACTTGGAGTCATATATCCAGATAACCTATGCATTTCTTCCTGGATGCTTTCAATCATCTCTAGATTACTTACAATATCTAATACAATGTAAATGCTATATAAATTATTTCGCCATGTTGGTTTTTACAATGATGACCAAAAATAAAATAAAATAAAATAAAATAAAATAAAATAAACACCCGGCATGTCCAACCTGCAATAGCAATGTGGCCTCAAACTTTTAGTATTATGTGATTTTTCCTGATTTTTTTTTCTGACTCAATGGTGCAGTACTTCAGCACAGACTGCTGTATGCCACAAGGACAGGCTGTGTCGGGGAGGGCTTGGTGCAGGGCTAACTCTGCCTCCATGCCCATCACACACAGTCAAATTGAAACCCATGTGTACCAGCCGTTACATGTGCTTCTACAGCATAGCAAGTAAAATCCAGATATTTCCAAAAATAGTATTTCAACCTACCTACGTGAGTATGTGCCTCTGAAGACCAATGTTTATTGTTATTGAGTAGAAGTGTGAGTTTTCTCATTTAATTACTAAACTTGGGCTTGTTGTATAATTTCATAAAATAATCTCGTAAGTTAAAATATAAAAAGGGAAATTTTGTTATGTGTTCAGTATAAACTTATTTTTTAAAAATAAGTTGGAACTGAGGTTAATTCAATCTGCAAATAAGAAACCCCCATTTATGGAGGGCCAACTAGAATGTTACATATTAGACATATTAATTCCCCTTTGCTGGTAAGAAACTGAGATGTAGGCAAGTTAGATGACAAGATCCAAGATCACAAATCTAAAAATGACAGAAATTGGATTTGAGTCCCCAGAATCTGGCTTCTGTAGGTTCTGACAGAGTGGGAGCTAGTGTACCTGTAGGGAGTAAAAGGGGAGGCTATAGGAAATGGCGAATGAAAGCGCTGGTCCTTATTGATCTATCAGATCTTTGTAGGGTTCAAAGCAGGAAGGGCAGGATTGATCTGTCTGAATCCTTGTGGAGGCTGGTTGGAAAGTGAGCTGGGTAGGAAGCCAAGAGTGAGACAAGAGTTAAGAAGCCGTCGTGCTGGTCCCACAAAGACATGGGTGCAGCTTTGATTTTGCTTGTAGCAAGGTGAGATGCTAGAATCCAACATGAAAGAAGCAGCAGCAGCAGGAGACCCAGCCCCTCACAAGATTTCCTTTCTCCTTGGCTACTACGCTTCAGCCAGATGGGAGAAAGGAACAAGAGCAATCAGTGGGCACTGGCATTTTCTCCAATGTATGCAAAGGAAAGATATCACTAAAGTTCTTCAGCGGGGGTAAACGAGGTTTGGAATTTAAATATCCAAGAGAAAGCAATAGAAAGTCCCTGGAAGGAAATGTAGCATGAGCTGGTACCCTGGCCCCAAGGACAAAGGGACTGCTCTCTCTTTGGTATTCAAAATAAACCTAGGGATCTGCAAGCCCAGGCTCTCTCCAGATTTTCAAAGGGCAGTTTTCAACCTATTGATGAGTTATAAAATCAAATTAGTATGCGGGACCAGCATTTTTTGCCTAATGAAATATAATAAAAGAGAAAATTATAGAGTATCACTTAAGAAAATTTGGTTTCAATATTACAAAGACCAAAGATGTTATGAGGTAGATGCAGGTGAATTCCATCCAAACACACTGTTAGGGAAGAACAAGGCAGCCCCTAGAAAATCATAGAGATCAATAAAGAATAAATAAAAGAAAGAAAAAAAGGTTATCGCCCTACCCTAGTGGAGTTGGAGAGATAAAAGAGATGACAACTGTACATTTCCTTGAGAAGGAAGCCAAAGGCAGATCCAAGAATGTGCCCCACTCCAGCCCTTTTGCAGCTGATATCATCTCCAAAGGGGCTGACTCAGTAAATCTGAGAAATACAGTCCTAAAGGGCCTGAGTAGTTTGAAAAGGAGCCACTGCTAGAGTATAAAATCCAATACCGAAAAATCAGTCCCCCAACTTCAGGCTGGATATAGAAGGTGGACCAAAGATGTTTTATACACTTTATTGCAAGCAAAGATGAATTCTACAAGCAAACATAATCCAAAGGCATACTTGAAAATCTATGATGAATACACGTTAATGTCACATGGTTAAGAATTCTTCCAAATTAAAAATAAAAAAGTCCAGCCAGGGCCTGCTGGGAGATGTTCTTTCATCTCACAGTTACAAGGTGCAAATGAAAGTACATGTGGTGAACAGAACTTCAGTGATCCAATTTCAGAAATCATTTCCCTCTTCATATAATTGACTCCAGAAGGTTCAAAATCTGCCATTTTATAAATATGACATTCTCTGATTAAGCCTATTGGCACCTTTTTTGCCTAATACAAAGAGAGTACTATTTTGACAACCACACATGGGTCAATTATTTAAATGAGCAAATGGCAATTCCCATTAGAATAAATATGAACCGTTAGTAATTTATTTTAAACAACGTTGTTTGCCTTTCACGAAACCTTATGCAGCTGGGTTTGGGAGAAAATAAAAATGGGAAACTCAGTTCCTTCCCAGAATCTATTTGTTTACCTATAAAATTTTACACCATATCAAAACATCTTATATTGGCTCTGATTCTTCTTTAATTCAAACTATCATTGTCAGAAATTCTATAGGAAAAAACAGGCAATATTGAAAACGATTTGTTTGTATCTGTAAGATCCTTGCAATCTAATGTTTTTCACTTGTACTTACTGAAAAGCAGATGTACGGCACTGTCTTTAGTTATCACGGCTATGTTTCTGAACCATAAATTTCCCTATTCATAGACTAGAAGACTCAGCCTATGTGCTTAACTGGGGCATCACATGAATTTTGTGTTAAGGAGCATTGTGGATGGCTATATAATGCCTACATTTATTATTTAGAATATTTTTATTGATGAATTATTAATTTTAATTGTATGAGCTTTATTATATTAAACAGTGAGTAATTAACAGGAAAAATATCAAAAAATAAAGTATTGAATTTTTAATATTTACTATTTATAAAAAAGCATTAAAATTTTCATCATCAACTCTTTTTGGTTTACAAAATGTAAAACTTAACAATGGAAATAAATTTCTATATGAATTACAATGAAAATACCAATAGAAATCTACAACAGAAATAATCTTTACTTCAATTATCACATCTCAGGCAGACTTCACACATAACAACAGTACCTTCCATATACATGTATGGCTTACCCATGACAGCACGTGGTTTTTGCTGTCCTGTCTTTTTTGTAGGATACACTGACAGCACATGTGGTTAGTTTTCCTCTCCTGTGTGGCAGGCTATATATGCTTGACATCTCACTGGCCTTGTTGTTTTGTCAGGATGTTTTTATTATATTATACAATGTGTAGTTAACAGGGACATAAAATATCAATAAAATAAAGTGTTAAATTCTTAATACATATCGCGTGTTTAGAATAAACATCAACATTTTCACATTGACTATGTACTTGCTTACAAAACCTAAAAGATAACATCAGAAATACATTTCTATATGAACTGCAATGAAAATATCAATAGAACTCTATAACAAAATTCATCTTTGCTTCAATTGTCACACCCAAGGCAGTCTTGACCCGTGACAATTGCATGTTGCCTACACGTCTTGCTTACACTGAGAGCACATGTGGTTAGTTTTCCTTTCCTGTGTGGCAGGCTATTCTTGTCACCTCTGTTGTCTTCCTCTTTTGCCAGGAAATTTGTACTATTTTGTACCACATGCACTTAACAGGAAAAAAAGATATCAGTAAAATAAAATATCAAGTATGTAGAATAGACATCAACATTTTCACATCAGCTGTTTACTTGCTTACAAAATCTAAAAGAGAGCATCAGAAATAAAAACCTGTGTGAACTACAATGGAAATACAAAAAAAATCTACCCCAGAAATAATCTTTGCCTCAATTGTCACACCCGAGGCAGTCTTCACACATAAAAATTGCACATTTCATTCACAACTATCACTTACACTGATAGCACATCTGTTGTGTTTTCCTGTCATTTTTTTTTTTTGGTAGGGCACAGTTGACATCTTTTTGGTTTTCCCATTGTTGTAGTAGGTCTTTGTGATGCTGCACCTACCTGTTCACCTGTCAGCTCACCAGTGTGCTCTATATATATATATATATGTGCTTTTTTTTTTTGCATAGTTCCCTCTTCCTCCATTATAGATGATCTTATATGAGTTCCAGTGCAAATCCTCAAAGAAAATTTCTCCATGATATTTCACACTTGCTATTTTCTTTGTAAACTATCAAACTGTTTATGCCACACATATTTAGGATTGAGTAAAACACAACCATTGGCCAATGCTTTGTGTTTCAAAAGACAAAAATGTAACTCATTAACATCTGTCCTGCCTTTGGGTTTGCTGTAAAACGTTGCCCTCTCAGGCTTCAGTTTTGTGGAGGTTTTAGTACAATTAGTAACAAAGGAACTGAGTTACCCCTTCCCTTCCCTTCCTTCTCTTCATTCAACTGTAAATGCCACACCACCCTAGTGATTATCCATGCTTCCATAATCCTAAAACAGAGAAGTTGTGCGAGCCAACCCCCTTCTCTCCATTCAATCATGAACACAACACTATCCTAATGATTATCCAGGCTTAAATTTAGGAGGTCAAACAGATTGCTGGCATCAGCAAAGAAAGACAGCACACCATTTTGGCCCTCTCAACAGTAGCAGTTTCTCTGTCAATTTTTCCATCATGGTGCAATGTTGATATCAGCAGTACCAGTTTGTTTTCCTTTGCCATATCCCAGGCTAATGTTATAGCCTTCTGAAATCCAAAGATTGTAGTATACAATTCTATTTTGAAATTACAACATTTCATTGGGAATATCTACTTTGTTCTTGCATATAGTTCCTGCACTGGTCAACTTGTGCTTTGTTAGCAGATACAACACCAGTCAGAACCCTGTTAATCAATTGTCGAATGTCATATTCCAATTAGTATGTGAGCTGGAAACACGTGTGTTCACAAAATTATTTCATTTATTATGATGGGAATGAAGACCTGCTGGCTGAGTTCCAGAATAAATTTCTTTCTTTCTTTCTTTCTTTCTTTCTTTCTTTCCTTCTTTCTTGTTTTTTGGCACCAGGGATCAAACTCACAACCTTACACTTGCCAGGCAGGCACTTACGCCACAGAGCTAAATCTCCAGCCTGGAGGATAAATTTCTAAATTGAAAGTATAATATGTATTTTGCATCTATGAGGGCATATATTTTTGTACAGTATTTTAAAGGCTTTTTTGGGCACATACTGACTACGACTACACTAACTACAAAATGCTGCAAGATGTTCATCAATAGTCATGTATGCAGATGGTGTATAAATTGCTTGACAATTTGAAACAAAACTCTCAAACAATGAGAGGAGAGCAGCCAGATCATCAGTTCTTTTTCTCTCTTGGCAGGTGGTTTTGTCATCAAACCTCAGACAATTTTTCAGGAAACCAAATCTCCTTAGTGTCATTGTTATTCTACATACCTCAAGCCCACACCCATAAGTCGTTTACATTCCAGCAAATGCTTTCAGTTCAGCTAGTGAGGTGTCACAATAAACACATTTTTGAGTATGGCTATCACTGCACACATAACATTTTACTTGTATTTCAGCATGCGTGTATTTCACAACATCTTGTAGGATTTTTCTGTTACAAACAATTTCCAACATTGAACGGCAGTGCTGGCAGTCTGTCCAATAAGTTCCACCCTTGTCAAGATCCTCACTATATTTTTGGACCTAGCTCTAACACTGGATCATCCCATTTGGTTGTGTAAGTGTTATGGTTTGTAGGTGGCCCCCCCAAGCTGCATGTAGTCATGGAAGTGGCTGAATCTAACCTTTATGATTAATTCATTGTGTAGCGCTGGGATTGGTGGTGTGAGTTCTGCACCCGCCCAGGGGTGGAGCTGACATACAATGTAAGGTTGGAAAGGAGACGTGTTTTTTCTCTCTTTTGCATGGTTTGCTCTTGCTGCTTGCAGCCACCATGAATGGCTGCCCCTCAGCCATGCCACCCTATCTTGGAACCAGCTGAGTATGGACTGGAATCTCCAGAATTTGTAAGAAATAAACCTTCATTTCCCTAACTTTGGATGTTGCATATTTTGTCTCAACAATGAGAGAAAAGTAACTAAGTAACCATTTAACTAGTCAAATATGTACTAATATTGCTGTTTACTTCATCATCTGAATCATTCAAATCAGGGAGGTCTTCATTTCCTGTGTTTGTATAGTCAGTTCAACTCCATTTCACTGCCACAGGAATTTGAGTCACCTGATGGTTTACTTTCAACCTCCTCCAAAACTTCCAAATCTGGTTTTGCATGTGCCATTGTAATGAACTGGGCTACTTCTATATGAAAAATCCAAAGAACAAAAATTTATAAAACAAATTCTAAAATGCACAGAAATTTAACAATGAACATGTCCTGGTTAAAACTCACCTGTTGTTGTGTTGAAGCTCCTGCACACACCTTGCAACTTGTCTGCCAAGTGGGTAAAGGCATAGGTGGGTTTCTGGTTTCCCTATGGCACTTACTTTGAGCCACACTGGAATTCCTTTAAGGTAAAGTAGATGTTCGCAGGACAGAAGAAAGCTACAGGTGTATTTCACTGTCCCACCCACCATGATGCCCAAAGAAACATATACATAAAATGTTATATGGAGCATTATATGAGTCAAAATTTCACTTTGATGCTTCTGCACACATGCGTACACTTTGCCATTAGTTGTACCGTGTGAGTAAATACAAAGATTGCTTTCTGTATCCCCCAGGAACAGCTACTGAGACACACAGCTGGCTGCTGTCTTGGTTACTTTTCTTGTTACTGGGACAAAATACCCGACACCCAAAATTAAGGAATGAAAGGTTTATTTAGCTCACAGTTTGTGGAGGTTTCAGTCCATAATCAGCTGGCTCCTAGGCAGGGTGACATGGCACAGGGGCAATACTTCAAGGCAGCAGAAGACAGCAAAAGCAACAAGAGCAAAATGGGGGGAAGAATAAGCCTCTTTTTTCTCCTTTATACTGTAAGCAGGCTACGTCCCTTGGGTGGATGTAGCAATCACACTATCTCCTTGCCCTTCTCTTGCACAGGCTGAGGATGTTTACAAAGTAAGGACCGTGGCCCCCGGCTGAGTCACTTAGTTAAGTTTCTGATCTTCTCAAATGGACAATATCCTAGAGGTAAGAGCAAGTCCTTTATACCTCAGAATGGAGAGCTGCTGAGTTACTTGAACTTCTAGACTTCTCAAACTGATACAGTGTATCAACCATAACAGTTACTGTTATGCTAAACTATAAATTTACAGTAATATTGTATGATATGTGTATGTTTAACCCACTATAATGCCCCAAAGTTAGCTTCTCTGAAAATGCCATAGTTATTTAGTTACAGTCTATGAAATCTCTTTTAAAAAATCTACAAAAAATCAATTAGCTACAAAACCTGCAAAATTAACCAAAACAGTTATCAAATAATAGTCTCTCAACAGTCAACAAAATTAATTTTAAAATCTGACAAATCTTGACAGTATTGCACATTGTGTCTTATTTGGTCAAAAATCTCATTCAACTGGAAAAATCATGTCTGTTATCCCAGCTATTCAGGAGGTTGATGCAGGAGGATCACAAGTTCAGTTTTCAGGAGACAATTAAGCAAAATTCTGTCTTAAAATTAGAATGGCTAGGGACACAGCTCTGTGGAAAAATGCTTGTATTGTATGAACAAGGCCCTGGATTCAATCCTCAGAACGGCAAAATTAAAAAGAAGGAGAAGGAGAAGCAGAAGCAGAGGCAGAGGCAGAGGCAGAAGGAGAAGGAGAAGGAGAGAGAAAAGAGGAGGAAGAGGAAGAGGAGGAAGAGGAGGTAGAAGAAGATGAAGTAGAAGAAGGAGAAGGAGAGAGAGAAGAGGAGGAAGAGGAAGAGCAGGTAGAAGAAGATGAAGAAAGAGGAGGAGGAAGAGGAGGAGGAGAAGAAGAAGGAGGAGGAAGAGGAGGAGGAAGAGGAGAAGAAGAAGGAGGAGGAAGAGGAGGAAGAGGAGGAGGAGGAAGAGGAGGAGAAGAAGGAGGAGGAAGAGGAGGAGAAGAAGGAAGAGGAGGAGAAGAAGGAAGAGGAGGAGAAGAAGGAAGAGGAGGAGAAGAAGGAGGAGGAAGAGGAGGAAGAGGAGGAGGAGGAGAAGAAGACGAAGAAGACGACGACGACGAAGAAGAAAGCAGCAGCAGCTCAGGACAAAAGAACAGACACAAAATTGCCAAACAGGAGAGGGAAAGTACTGTTTATAGATGAGTGCAGCATTTTCAAAATCAAAAAACTTGATTTCTTCTCTATGCAAATTGAGAAAAACTCCCACACAGTGAAAGCTAGGACTTGCAGGAATTCTTTCTGGAAGATTTGCATGGATTACCTCTGCCTTTGTTCTACACATCCAGAGACTATTCTCAGAGGATAAATCAATGTTCCTCTTTTTTGTTGACTGACTTCTCTCAGACACCCAGAATCTACTCCTTCCCTTCTACTCCAGCTCCCAAGCAGTGGCAGCCTGAGAAGAGGCAAGGAAAACCAGGACACATGCCCAGGGTATAAATCTCCTGAGACCTTCTCCCGGGTTATGGCAGATCTTCCCATACCACCCACTCTTTAGATCACTGGACAGCAGAGGGAGGGAGGTAGCAGAGATGGCATCCAGACTCCTGTTCTCCGAGAACTTTCAGTGCTCAGTGCTCTGATGCAAATTTTGCTTCAGAGAGAGGTCATACCGCAGGAGGAGAAATGTGAAGGCTCTTACCTACTGTTCTTCCATGACAGGTTGCTCTATTTCCCCTCGACACAGCAGATAAATCACTGTGTAATCCTTCTATCATCTAATTTTCAATGCAATTAAAGCACAAAATGTGTGAACATGCAAGATAAATGACCCTGGAGAAAACTTCTAGGCCAATTGGACAGGTTGGCTGTGCTTGCCAACTTCCAGCTATGGTTCAAGGGTCACCTGTTAGCAGTAAATCAAGCCACATAACTGTTTTTAACTCTGGATGTAATTGGAAATCCTCAGTTCATGATCTACTCTTCAGTAATCAAGATGTCTAACTCCAATACAAAATTTAAATGATAAAATATTTCTATATTGTACGTACAAATGACACTAAGTCGCCAGAGAATCAGTAATGGAATTATCTGAGATAGAAATTGTCAAAAACTTTCCCCAATTCAGGTGATTACAAGAAATAAACAGGGCAGTGGAAATTGTCTTTTCAGATAGGCACCGTTTTTGAAGACTTCCAGATGAGGTGTTGCCTGCTAAACTAAAGCTTTTTGTGGGAACTGAGCCCACTTTGGTCTTTAATAGTGTCTAAATGGAAATTCAATGTCCACTCTGATCAGTATTCCTTCATAGGTCACCTGCAATCCAAGAAGAAAGAAGGAGAAGAAGAAAAAAAAGAGAAGGAGGAGGAGGAAAGGAAGGAAAGGGGAAAGAGGAGGAGAAGGAAAAAGAGGAGCAAGAGGAAAAGGAAGAAGAAGATCTAAGTCTAAATTCAATTATAAAAGTTAAGTCAATCCTAGTGTAGTTGTCACACAAAATGACTAAAAAATCCTCAAGGGAAATTATCATGTGTCAGTGACACTAGAAAAATCTACTGCAAAATTAATGAAATTCCCATGACAGACCAAATGTTTTACTTTGCCCTTAAAATTTATGTGAATATGCTTGGAAGCACTCAGAAATCTAATCTAGGCTTGAATGAATGTAAGTAAAAAATAATCGTTGACGTCAACTGCTTTAAAATAATCATTCAGAAAGATGTTCTTGACCAACTACTCTTGAAGCTCAGAATTTCTCATGCTTCTAGACTAGGAGCTAATTGAAGAGGCTAGGTCTGCCTACAGCCTCTTTCTGGGCCCCTCCTATGGTGTTTCCTCTTTTTGAGTGACTGACTTGCTAGGTGTGGCTGATTGAACCAAAGACATCGTACCAAGTTGAGCACTGCCTAGGAGATAATATGAACTGAGAACTCTTCCAGAAAGTGCATATTGTGAATAATAAGCAGCAGAGCCTTTTACTAAGATTCAAAATTTACATACTCAGTGTAGCTTGAATAAAGGAATTAAAGATAGAACAAGAAGCAGCATCAACGTTACCATAAG
>RJWT010030302.1:0-14691 GCA_004365215.1 Cuniculus paca | reverse complement strand
GTTTTTACATTAAACTTATACTTATTGAAAGCATAGTTTCAATTACAGTATTAACTTTAACCTTCACAGCTAGGACCTCTTCAAGTAGTTTTGCTCATATTCCACCTGTCTTTTCTTCTTGATGCCAAGAACACACATTAGTCTTCTGTATCAGGTTTTCTGTATCATGTATAGTTCCTCCCCCTGTGTATGCCCCTGTTTTTCTAAGCATGGTCTAATTGAACATTGATAGTGTAACAGAAATTATGAATTCTTTCTTTGTTCTGTTACAATACAGTAGTTGAAATATATCATATTTTTGAGTTAAGAATCTTTGGTCTCTGTACTCCAATTTTATGATGAAACTCCTTTTGTGATATCTGTTTTCTTATATAAAGTAATGCAAGTTATTTTAAAGACAATATTCCACAACCCTAATACCTGAATCTCACTGTGATATACTTCTAATCTTTTTTTTCCACTTTAGGTCTGGCTCTATTTCTTGGGTATTTTGTGCCTTTTGTTGAATATTTGGCATATTATATAAAACTACAGAATTTCTTTAGTAACCGGAAAAAAAGATTAAGAATTAAGATGACAGACACCTTGGTTTCAGACTTTTCAAGGCTTATACTATTTACTGAACATTTCCGCTTCTCAGGGGTATTGGTTAGGGTTCTCCAGTGAAACAGAATCAATATAACACATATGTATAATTATACAAGAGGACTTATTAGGTAGGCTTATAAGATCAGATTTGGGAGAGTCCACAGTGGCTGTCTGTGTGTGTGCTTCAGAGCTAGAGAATACAGTAGCTGCACAGACTAAGAAGATGGAAGAGATAAAAAGAATCAAAGAACTAAGGTGAGAGGTCCCATTTGATTCAGCTATTCCCCTTCCATGTATTTTCCCAGAAGAATTAAAAACATCATACCATAGTGATACACATGCACCCATGTTTATCACAATTTAATTTGTAATAGCTAAGTCCTGGAAACAACCCAGGTGCCCATAAACCAGGAAATGGATAAAAGAGCTGCGTTTTTTTAATATAATGGAATACTACTCAGCCACAAAGAAGGATCAACTAAAGACTTTTATAGGTCAATGGTTACAATTTGAGACCATATTCATAAGTGAAATAAGTCAGATCCATATGTGCAAAAATTGTATTGTCTCACTAGTGTGAGAAATTGAACAAGTAAATAGGGTTTGTAATGTATAATAGCTGCTGTGAATTGGGAAGAAACAGAAAGAAAAGACAAACTGTGATCGGGAAAGGAAGAAAAGGAAAAAGGAAAAAAAATGTATACACAAGATAGTTAAGATAGCTATACAGTTAGCTTCTGTCTGCTCCTTGAAAACAATGTTTTCTACCAATATTGTTTAGACAAGATATCATGCCTATATCCTGTGCTCTGAATAACTACTAGGAAGAGAACAATATGCAATGTATCAAGTATTGTAACTGTACTACTAACCTGTTGTGTAAGTTGGTTTCATTGTTTATCTTTTTTCTTTCCTCTTTAAAATAAAAGTAAAAAATAATCCTTTATTAAATATGTAGAAAAAGCAAGCAAGCAAGCAAGCAAGCAAGCAAGCAAGCAAGCAAGAAAGAAAGAAAGAAAGAAAAGAAAGATCAAGGATATAGCACCAAACTGTGACCAAACAGACCTGGAAGTTCACTAGGGAGTCACTGGTATAAATCTGAGTAGGAAGTCTGAAAAAACTGGTGACAAATTTCCAGAGATAAAGGCAATGAAAGATGCATTCTGGTAGAGCGAAGCTCTTCAAAAAAGTAACCCAGTACCCTTACTTCCCTTCTATCCACGCTAGAAGCCTATTATTTTGTGCCACTCACTTACAAGAGTGGGTCTCCCCTGTTCAGTTTGCAGGTCTACGTGCCAGTCCTTCTGCAAACTCCCCGCAGACAGGCCAGGACTATGCTTCACTAAAAGGCCAGATATTTCATAATCAACTCAAGTACACACATCGTGTTTAGCATGAGGGTTCCAAGTGTATCTGGGTATTTACACAGGCCAATTTCCCTGGCTACATCCTGACCTCTAATGTTAATACCTCCAATATTATTGTGCCAAAATAACTCAGAATGGATTTCCAATCTCTTTTTACTTGGCGCTTCTTAAGAATCTCTAATTGCCTTGAAGGGAAGGCCAATTCAAGGTACTTCTTTGTTTGAATTGGCATTTGATTTTTTCTGATATGATATTGAAAAAGACCCAATACTGCTTCTGCATAAGCAAGGAAAAAAATGTAGCATCCAAATCTAATGTTAAAGAAGCTTTGCACAAACTCATTCAGGTATATTTTACAAAGGAATGCAAGTGTTCTTGAAAACATTAGGGTGATATAAGACAAAGAGAAGATGCACAACTCTTTCATAGTTTAAAAGGTAAATAAAAATATATGACAACTGAGCGTGGTGACACACGCCTGTAATCCTACCACTCGGGAGGCTGAGGAAGGACGACCATTGAGTTTGAGGTCAGCCTAGGTTACATAGTGAGTTGAAAGCCAGTCTGAATCACATAGCGAGACCCTGCATTAAAAACCAAAAACAGACAAACAAAAATAAAAGCATATGACAGTTAATGTCAACATTTACATTCTCAACGAGGAAAGAAAAACTCTAAATTCATATATTGTTTAAGAAATGAAATCTGGATAGGTAGCAACTACCATGAAAAAAACCTCAAAGATACATAATAAAAAACTCAGCAAAAGGAACCATATAAACTATGAAAATATCAAAAACTCAGCAAAAGGGATTGTATCAACTATGAAAAATTCTTCACTATCCAAAGAACAACAACAACAAAAAGACAAAGAAGAAGAAAAAAAGAGAATTCCTGACTATCCAAAGAACAGAGAAAGAAAGAAAACCTAAGTAAAAAAAGAAAAGAAAAAAATAAACTATTTCCGACACAAGTAGATGTCATAGGTCTTGTAATCACAATACAATAAAATTTTAAAAATGGTAAATGCTCTACACAAAGTGGCAAACATCTCAAATAGTCACAAAGTAAGCAATAAATACCACTGAGCATGCAAAAGCTGTCCAGCATCATGGGATATCAGTGTCTGAGTTTTGAGTGTCTCTTCCGGGTTTTGTTTGCAGCTGGTTCAGTGCACGATTTCTTCAGTGACGGGGACTGTGTCTTCACATCTTTTAACTGTGACTGGCACACAGTTGAGATATAATCAACACTCGAGTGAGTAAACCACATAGCAAGTTAAAGAAAAGAGAAGGAATGAAAGGTAACACCAAAGGAGAAGAGAATGATGTCTGGTGAGAAGAGAGCAGTCCTTTCTGGGACTTCTGAGAAGCAGAAGGCCTGGCAGACTACGCAGCTCTCCCTTGCAGCCGTGGGGCTTGGCAGGGCCAGTCTGTGCTCTCTGTGTAAGATGAGTCACTTAGCACATTTCTTCCACTCCCAAGATGGGTCTGGCTTTAAATCATCCTTAAAAAGAAATAATAAATCAGAAGCTGAACTCCTTAAAAGGAGCTGCAGATTCATTTTCTGTTCTTATCCAACTCTTTATTCTATTTTCTTGCTGAGAACACAAATCGTGATGTTTTTATACTAATTTTTGACTTTAGGCTTTCAAAAGATAAATCTTTACTTAAGTGATTCTAAAACATCTTCTTCCCAAAGAGATCTGTGGCAGTTTCCTTTTCAGCCCTTGGTAACAATTTTATTAAATGCTCTTCGTGTCTATGACTCTCAAACTGAAATTCTCTTTCTTACACAGTTTTACCATGTTTCCTCTTGGTTTGGGCTATGTCAACTTCAGTCGACTTCTTTTTATGTCAAAAGACCTCATAAAATTTTGTATGGAGGTTGTAAATGATTCCACATTAGTCTCAAAACAAGAGACTCATTTTGACATGGAACACCAAGAATAATCTGGAAACCATATCTGTTAAATAATTATCATCCATGAGTCAATATATACAAAATCTTTCAGAGCACTTGTGAGTCTTGCTGTGTTAATTGAAGTAACATCTATTTGTTTTTAATTGGATGTCTCTATTTTTTGCTGACTTACAATTTTTGTCCTTAAAATCTAAAGCTTAATTAGTTTAAGTTCTTTTTCCCCTGGGGATTTTTCTTTTAGATTCTCAAATAATTTTTTCCCTTTAAAATATAGTCTATTTACTACAAATCACTTCAAAACAAATGCACGCAGGAGCCTTGGGAGATCAGCTAATCCTATGTGTTGGGAACAGTTGTGAAGCATAAGTGAATCAGAAGACTCATTATCTATTTGCTAAGTATTAACTGATATTTTCTATCTTGTTTTTTATACTGACTTTGAAAGTGTAAGAGTGAAACTAGATTAGTCAGGTTTTCATTACTATGAAAAAATGTCATAGATAATCCTTTTGAAAGGGGGAAAGATTTATTCTGGCTTGTGGCTTCCAAGATTTCAGTCAATGATGCCTTATTCTTGTTGTCTTTGCACCTGTAGTGGTGTACTACAACATTCAGGGCCAACCTGGTGGAGGATGTGCTCACTTCATGGTGGAAGGGCAACAGAAAGCACACCCTCAATAACCATATCCCTTGTCCTAGGCCTCCCTAAATGTTCTACCATCTCCCCAGCAAGCCATTAGCACATGGGTCTTTGGGGGACATTTAGGATCCAAATTGTAACAGATAGGTCTATGTAGGGTCACATTATAACATTTATTACCTTTTTGTAAGAAGATATTTCAAAACCAAAATCAAGTTGCAAATTAAAAAATGAGAGGGTGGAAGGAGGGCCCTATAACAGAGCTAATATAAACAGTCATTTCTGAAAAAAAATATGTCTGTGAACTCAAGACTTCTTAGATACTCATAAAATTGATGAAAGTACAGATTGTTTAATGTTTAAAAAATCTTTTAATCAATGTTAGTAACCACTTAGTGATAAAATATTGCAGAGTAGGGGAAAACAGTAGTCAGAAAATTTACTCTTTATAACTGTAAATTTCCCATTCAGTAGTAAGTCCTACATTAGTCACCAGATTTGAAAGTTACTGCCTCAGAAGTCCTTTAAGTCCCCTTCATTTCTTCTCTTCTCACTGAATAACCTTTAATGTATAAATTGTCTTTGAACATAAATTGGCAGAAAGGAAAAAAATATAAGGCCCTAAATATGAAAGATCCAGCTCATTTGTTAGTTTAATATACATTTTTTAACTGTAAATTAAGTTCCTAGCATCTTAATTCCCACAAGTAGTCTCTGGTAATCTGTATTTGAAATCTGTGGAAACCAAATTTCTGGATCTGAAAAATGATAGTCACAGCATGTTTTTTTATTCCAACATGATACTGTAAGTCTATAAGACTTACAGTCTGCAAAGCAAACATTTCAGAATCCCTTAATCTATCATAGAGGCAAAATTCTTGTTTCAAAATTCTCTTTGAAAATCTACATATAAATTAGACTTTTCTGCTTAAACTTACCATTCAGAAATATTTTCCCTTATTTTCACACAAATTACCATATATATGTATGTATAAAATCATTAAAATCATTATTGCATTTTTGTCTGTGTGAATGAGAGTGAGAAAGAGAGAGAGAGAGAATGAGAAATTCTGAATGTCCCTGCTTCCCAATTGTCATAATTCTATCATTGTAGCACTAAGTAAGACAGATTGAAAATCAAGATGTATTGGATCAATAGAATTGATTAAGTAAATAGTAAACAAAAATTCCTCAAATAACTACTCTCCATTAACACAAAAGCAGAGTCGCAGTGTGTGTCCTCAGATGAGACAGTTACAGGAATGGGGGTAGCAAAATTGTTGAGCGCAAAGATTTTAGACTAGGACTGTTTGAATTCTTGCTCTCACCTTGGAACATTTCACACAGTTCTCCTTGCCTCAGGTTCTCATCTGCATGACAGGGCTCACAATAGTGCTTCTAGGATGTTGTGAAGATGAAAGGAGCTTATCTAGTTAAAGCTCTTACATTTGATTAATATTAGCTCATATATGGCAATAGCACGTCCTGGTCGGCTTTGGTACTTAAATTAGGAAGGTTACAAATGACAATTCGGTTACTATGGCAGCTACTGCTTTCCTGGAATAGTTTGAAGTCATTGTTGTTTAAAAGAAATAAAAACAATGCAATACAAAGTAACTTAATACTTGATAATGATGGGAAGAACAAAGACAAACACTTCCCTGTCTCAAAATCTCATATGACAGCAGGAACACTTAAGTATAACTGCTTATATGAACATTTTCTTAAAAATGTTTTTATTTTTATTTTTTGTGTTACTAAAAACCAAACCTAGGGCTTCGAGCATGCTAGGAAAGTTCTCTATGACTATTACACCCTCTACTCTGCTCAGCATATTCTCAATGAGAGGCTGCACTCCTCACACAAATTGTGACTATCATTAGTAAGAAGCCTGTACTTATCTAAATGACAAATTGTCTCCATATGTGTGTAGCAGATCATGCACTATGGTTTCATGTTTTAGTGGGCTTTTCAAAGAAACAAAATATTAGTGTTTTCATAGGTCTTCTTAGAGCAAGCTTTAGGTATGTTTTTATCCCAGATGTTATGATGTCTTTTAGATAGTTGTGACATTTTGTGACATTGTAGATGACAAGATTCTCCCACTATATGGAACAGTAGATTTATTAATGCGGTCCAATTTCTTTCCGCATGCAATCTATCATCTAAAGCAAAGTAAATGGCTTTCAACAAGAGATTTAATCATAAGCTAAAGAGAAATGGAAGTTTTAAAGACAAGATTTAAACACAAGAATTGAAGCCATATCTGGAGAGGAGTATGGGGCATGATGAATGTGATATATCCAGCGTGAATTGATCACTATTTACTACTCTAGTTTTCATCTGGTAAAATTCCAATCACTTATGGCATCAAGCCTCTTTCTAGAAGGTGGCAAGGTACATAGGGCAAAGAAAGGCAAACAGCAACTGCCAAACTACTAAAGTGTGTGAGTGAAAGAAGGAAAATCCATGGATCATGAGGGAAGTAAAGAGAAACTCCATATTTCATAATAATTCAAGAATCATCCAGATAAAAACCAAAATACATATTACTCAAGCATATCTACAATCTCACGATCCCTGCTCTCTCTGCCTCTAGTAGAGTCGTGCAAACTTCAGGGCCTAAAATGACTTTGAACATTTCCTTTTACTTCACTGAGGATGTTCTATTTTTGTTTTAACAAAACTTTAATAGCTGATTAAAGAACCCAAACCTCTTTATAAATAATGCATAGAAGTCTAATAATCATGTCTATTTATCTTCTCTTACATAGTGCATTATTGTTCATTTTAATTAGAATTTTTCCGAACATTTAAATGTTAAACTTGAAGAATAATGGAGAGGTCAATTCCTATCATCTCTGCACCCCACTTTTTCAGCAAGTGCTCCACAAGTCAGGGAGGAAGAAAATAAATCCCATTGTAGGATTTTCTCTCCAGAAATATCCTGGGCACTAACTGCTAACCAGGTGCTCTGCCATAGAGGGACTGATTATAAAATATTCATTAGTGCTGTTCCCCTTTCTGTGATTCCTTTTTCTCTGTCAATCACAGTCTGAAAATGTTAAGTGGAAAATTCCAGAAAAAAACCAATAAATTGTGAACTGTTCACCATTCCGATGTGTGTAATGAAATCTTATACTGCCCCACTCTCTCATACATATGAATCTTCCCAGCTTATCCACTCTGCGTATACAACCTGCATGTTAACTAGATAATATCCTCTACTACCAGTGGGCTATCTTGATATGTCTTATGTTTGGGTAAGCCTTGTATAGCAACCTAACACTAGGCCCTATGCTCTTGCCATTACCTTTTACTTCATCGTGTCACATATTGCCACATCATCAGAAGATGAAGGGTGGCTGTGCTCCAGTAAGATGTTTGAGAGAGAGTCCATATTCACATAACTTTCTTTACAGTATATTATTATTATTCCATTATTTTAATTATTGTTAGAATTTCACCGTATACATTAAATTTTATCATAATTATGTATGTATAGAAAAAATGTAGTACATATAGGATTTGGTACTATCTATGGATTTAGGTATATACTACATACTTGAAGTCTTGTATAAAGGAGAACAACTGTACACTCTTCCAAATTCTTCCCTTGGACAAACTATGAAGATTTTTTTTTTTTAAACAGGATCTCACTGTGTAGTTCAGGATGGTCTTGAGTTCACTATGTAACCCAGGATGGCTGAGGGTTCTTCTTACATGAATGGTTTATTTTATCTTTTCTGAAAAACTTCTATGTCTTGAAATTCCATTAAATTATTTAACTTTTTAAAAGGCTGCTGCTAAAACTGCAAATCCATATCTAAAAGTGAAAGGCCACTTCAACCTTCTACTGTGCCAATTAAGTTAATGAATGTGAAGAAAAACTCCCCCTAAAAAAACATGGTTAAAATCTGATATAATTAGATTTTCCTAAAGATGCATGAATTTTAACAAGCTACTGACAGTTTCATCTTGGGTCTTTTTCTGTTTTGTTTTTTTTTTCTTCCTTTTTTTTTAACCCATAAAAAGTGTCTTCTATCATTTTCACAGTATGTTGGTATTAAAACAAATATATGTGGATTTCAAGAACTGTGAACTCATAGGAAAGAACAAGGTTAAACTGATAATATTTATTAAGTGAAATCCATGTGGTATAAAATAATTTAACTAGAAAAATGCATCAAACTAGTTACTATAATTTATGAATGAACAGCAATATTTGCTACAAGCCTGTGGTATTCGATGGTAATAATGGCAATAAATTACCACGTGCTGGAGTACATATTTTGTTGGATCTTTTGTCTAAAACAGTTTTGTGAGTTTCAGATCCCTAACCTTTCTTAACAGGAAAACTAATGTTCAAAGCCATCTTCATGAACATTTTTTCTGTTTCATAGCTTCCAGATAAGAGCCTCCATCTGCTACAAAAAAACCTCTGTCAACTGAATCTACTTGATCACCAAGATTTTTGCAGTTATTAAAGGAGGGAAAATACACAAATTTGTGATTCCGTGTTATGTCTTCTATTTTCTGTTTGTAGCTTATACAATTTTTATGCTTTCAAATTGTAACAATGGTTTAATTATTAAATACATTTTTTGTCCATTTTTGTGAGAGCACTAGGGACATTTGCATTTTTTCTGGTTTTTGGAGGCTCATAAATGATTTTACCACCCTCAGTTCCCTAAAAGAAACGTAGCAATGCCTTTGCCTGTATAGCTATTTATCATCTCTAAAATTCTCCACCTAGTTCTGAATGATTTACTCAACAGAGTTATGCAAAGCTCTACTTAGTCCTTCTCCACTCCCTGAAGCAAAGATGATACTACTGCTGTTAGGCAAGGATCCATCTGCTTGCAAAGATTCTAAAAACATCGACACAATTGAAATAAAATTCCTTTTCTGAACATGAAATCTGTGATATATGTATAGGACAAAGATCTAGAAGTTTTTCTTCATCATTTCTTTACACAGTAACTCTGGTAAGGTGCTAGGTAGAAAAGATAAAATAATCACTAGTGGAAAAACATATTTCCTCAAATGGAGTTTCTTTTTCTGTTTAATCCCAAAAGCATTGTAAAATCTAATTACATTGACAGTCATCCACATCACTTTAAAGTAAACTCTAATGCAGTAATGTTTGATTTACTTGTACAGTATATTTAAGCATCTCAACTTTTGGTCAATATTATTACATTTGCAAGAGAAAGCTTGGTAAGACCTTTTGGACTGGAGTGTATCCAAGTGATAGGGCACTTGCACAGCTTGTACTGAGCCCTAAGCTTGATCCCTAGCGCAGAAAAAGAAAAAGAAAACCCACAGAAGTAATACAAAGTACCTGACCCTGTAGAATCTCTGTCATTCCTGTGTAACCAAATCTGCTCTGTGTAAAATGTGACCTATTTAACAACTCACCATCTGTTCTATACTGTTGCTAGTCTATTCACTAGTCACATCCCAACTTTATATTCTGTCCTGTTCAAGCTATTTTGGTTATCAAAATTCACCATACCCACCAACTCGCATCATGTGCATTCATAGTCACTCTGCAAAACAAGCTGTGCTTTCCCCCGAGTAATTGTACACATTGCTATTATTTTTTTAATATAGATGTTTATTTCCAGCAAAGCAGTATGTATATATTTCTCATTTTAAAAATCTAATGAAGTTGAATGGGAAACAAACGTGTCATCTTTCCTCACCTATGACATCCCTTCAGTTCATAGGTAAGCATCATTATTTATGGGACCCAGAGAAAAAGAAAATGAGGGAACTTCCTGCTAAAAGCAGGAAAAAAATGCCATCATGGAAACTATAGTATAATATGTTTTATTTCTTTTGTGGTCTGTTTTTTCAACTCATTTTGGTCTTTTGTTTTTATTCGTTATTTTATGCAATTTTATGTCAAGGAAAATTAAAAACAAAATCAGCATGAATTTTGCCATTCATTTTGATATTATGCATAAAAGTATTAAATGTAAACATATGACTTACATCTTCCTAGTATAATTATGTAAGGATTTTGCTAAATTAATAATCAATGTTCATATTATGACTTTAAAATTTTATAACTAAACAAGGTAATATTGTAAGTATATGATGATTATCTGTATAACTGTTATCACTTTTTCAAGGGGTATGATAACTGGCTTACTTATTTGCTTTGTTTTCTCTTAATTTAATCCAAAACAGTCAATAAATGGAAAATAACCGATGTTTTTTGAAGGACCCTGGATTTGTAACTCTCTAAACTTGTTATATACATTCTCTAGGATTTTGTTCTGTATTTCTCTGGAGTTTTCCTATTTCTTCCATGTTGAATCATCTGTTTCCTGGGTATAATTTCCCCCTTTTTTTTTTCAGTTTATACTACAATTACCACATTGTTCAGTTCCTAACAATAGAAGCATAAAAGGTAAATATTCTGGGGAAACCTGCTGGACTGAAAATATGTTTATTGCTGAAAGTTACTGGTAATTTGGATAAAGAATTCAAGGTAGAAATCATTTTCTAGCTCAACACAGAGGACAATGTTCCACTGACCTCTAACTCCAGATATTACACAACTAGAGATAAAATGTTTTTCTGAATACAAGTTGCTGATATGTAATTAATTCTTTTTATCTTTGAAAAATTTTTGGATGACAGGATTTATTGCCTTTGGTATTTTAAATATGTTCTTCTCATCTTTCTGGCAAAGCTTTTGGCAATAAGTCTGTTGTCATCATTACATTTATTCCTTTATATATGAGAGATTTTTTCATTCTCATTGGTTTCGAGAAATATGATCATGATACTTAGTCTAGTTTTTTGTTCTGTTTTGTTCATTTGTCTGTGGCTTAAAACTGTGAATTTCTAGTTTTTACCAAACTTAGAAAATGTTGATCTATTATTTCTCTAAGTGTCTTACGTTCTCTCTTTCTCATTTCAGAAATTTTAATTAGATGTACTTTGGTCCACTGTAAGTTGTCCTACATCTTTCTAATGGTTTGTTCCTTTTATTAAATTTCCTTTTTTCTCTGTGTTACATTCTGAATAGTTTCCCTTGTTATATCTTCAAGTTTACTAATTGCTGCTTCTGTAAAGTGTAATCTGTTCATCTCACTGACTACATAATTTCATCATAGATATTTTAGTTTTCACTTTTAAAAATTTGACTTGGATATTTTTATATCTTCCCTGACTGTTCTTAACTTTACAAATACATGGAATACAGTTATAATGCATATTTTAATGTGTTTGTTAATTCTAAAGTCTAAGTTAGTTCCAGATCAATTTTGAATGAATTTTTACCACAGTGAGAATCTTGTTTTTCTTATCTCTTTGCATTCCTATTTTTTAATGCATCTCAATATTGTTGACTGTTGGTTTTGCTTTTTTGCTATAAATATTCTTAGTTTTTATTAAGCCATTTAAGTTAGTTATTTTTCTTTTGGGAGAAGGGTGTTGCTAGGGATCAAACCCATTGACTCACCCATGCTATGCAACATTTCACCACTGAGTTACACCTTCAACCCACTGGTTTGGTTACTTAAAAATGATTTAATCCTTTTACTCTTGTTTTCAACTGTTACTAATTAGGATTGGAGCAGAACTCACTCTAGGGATAATTTCTACTCATAACTAAAGCAAGATCATTGTGAGTGCGCTGCAGAGTTCACTGCAAATCTTGAGGTTTCCCAGATGGTGGGGGCACTGTGCCCAGTCGTGTGAGCACAGGCACTGTTTCACCAGACCTGTTCAGGTCAGTCTTCCTGTCTTCACACTGTCTCCTGCATATACACAGATCACCCATCAGATGAAGACTCGCAAAAGCCTTAACATAATCCCAAGGTCTTCCTCTGAGCTTCTGCCTCCCTTTCAAAACCTTCCCCTCAAATCTGTCTGTTCTGTTCTGTCTAGACCCTCAGTTTCTTTCTTCTGGTCATAGTGTTGCCAGGCTTTACCCGAGTTCTTCCACCCTGTGTCCTTTGTTGCTTGGTGTGCATTATTTTATCTTCTGTTGATACATGATTGCATATATTTTGTCCTTCTTTGTGTGGTTTGAAAGAAGAGTAAATCTGATTTTTGTTGGTCCATTCTAATAAAATTCAGAAATCTTACCTATCATCTCTCATGTTTTTAATTCCAGGAAATTTATTTACTGCCATTTTTTTCCTATTTATTTATTTATTTATTTGTGCTAGGGGTTGAAGCCAGGGACTCACACATGCTAAGCACTTGTACTATCACTGAACAACAACCCTAGCATTGGCTTTGTGTTCTATACATTCCCCCCCCAATAAAATTGGTGCCTTATGTGTCTGATGATTAATTTGCCTTCATTTCACAGTTTTTTTTTCATTTTTAGCAAATATTTTTGTTCATTGTTTTGATATTCTCCTTGCATCATAAATTCATTTGCACTCATAATTCTCAATTTATATGGTGGGATGTACCTATAAAGTCAAAATTCTTGAAGCTCTCTGGGAGTGTGGTATAAAAACCAGGTTGCTTAGTCTCCCTGTCCTGGTTTAGTCTTAGCTTTCTTTGGTAAGCTAAGTCAGTTAATGCTCCCAAGTAAACCAAGTAAATTTGTTTAGCAAAATTCTGGAAGCTGAAATCCAAGAGATATATGCCTGCCAGTTTGACTTCTGGCGAGAGCTCTGATAGTTAATGTTGGTTGTCAACTTACCTGGGAGATTGTTAAAGCACATTTGACATGTCTTGGTAGGTGGCTTTACATTTCTTGTTGCTGAGACAAAATACCAGAAATCCAAAATTAAGGAAGGAATCTTTTTTTAACTCATAGACTGCAGAGGTTTCAGTTCATAGATGGTTGGCTCCAAGGAATGGTAGCATGGCAGAGGGGCATCGCAGAGGAGAAACAATTCATGGAAAAGCAGGGAGGCAGATGGCAGCAAGTAGGAAGCAAGTGACAAGTCACCAGTGACAAGTGACAATAGCATCTTCTTTCTGTCCCTCATATTTTATCCAGCCTACCCACCTTTAGGGCAGATAGCACTCACAGCCTGGGTGGGAAACCTTTAATCCTTCCCAGAACTATGCTAAACCAATTGGTGGACTAATTTAATAATCACACACCCTTGATCCCAGCATCACACACTCCAGTTCCAATTGCCTATGACTGCATGAAGGTTTGGGGGCCATCTAGACACAAACTAAAAAGTGAGTCATGACTTTGGGACTGTATCTCAGCCTTGGCCTCCTTCCGTCTTGCATGCTTCCTTCTGCTGCGCTTCCTCCCTGCCATGAAATGAACAGCTTTGCTCCTTTTGCCATAATGTTTTCTGATTTGCAACTTGCTGACCATGAACTGAAATCTCTGAAACTGTGAGTCAAACAAACCTCTCCTCCTCTATGTTGTGGGTGTCACTATTTTGTAACAGCAATGGGAAAATTGACTAATGCAAACACGCTCAGATTCATAGATGGTGTCTTCTAAAAGTGTCCTTACATGGTAGAAGGAGCAAAGAAGCTGAGATTAAGGTGTCTTTTATAAGTACTTAAACCCCATTCACAAGGGCTCTACTCTCATGACATGATACCATTAGCTTGATGATTACATTCGACATATGCTTTCTGGAGAGACACAACATTTGCATCATACCAGTTCCTTTGTATTTCCATGATGAAATCTGTATGACTTCTTGGGAAGGAACAGAGAAAACTGTATAATTTGCTGACCATAATTAATAAGAAGTAGTAGACAATCAAAGATGACTGCACCCAGTAGTACTGGCAGCCACTGTTGACCTCTTTCTCCTCCTTGTCATGTGATGCATGGGGTAGCAGGCTGAACCTGAAACCAAGTTGGGCTGGACCCTCCGAGAAGTTTCTGTGGCACTGAAACAAGGTCAAAATACACCAATGGGGCTCTGTTGGAAATGTCTCTCCCTTATCCAGAAGATCAAGTTCCTAAATGCTTACATTATTGTGTCAGAAGAGGTGGCCTTAAAGCAAGCCAAAGAATCAGAGAAAAAGATGTAAAAGGTCAGTCACTTGGGGATTTAGATGGAATTCCTGTTGCAGCAAAAGACAACTTTAGCACAGTTGGCATCGAGACCACATGTGCATCAAATTCGCTAAAATGTTATGTACCACCTTTTTGTGTGTGTGTGATGCTTCCCACTTTACTTTGACCCAGCACTGATTTGTTCTTTTAAA
>RJWT010030301.1:0-14664 GCA_004365215.1 Cuniculus paca | reverse complement strand
GTTATTTAGCACATGAGAGCTAATGTGTTACTTAGCACATGAGAGACCATCTCTAGTTGTGCACATTAAAGGGAGAAAAGGGTATTGATATCATCAATATTGATCCCATCAGTGCCATCAATATTGATCGCAGAGGTGTATTAATGTCATCAATATTGATCTCACTGACATCATCAATATTGATTCCATCGTCAGGTGTAAAACATGAAGCAAACAGGTTCTCAAGAACAACAGATGTATATAGAAATGGTTGCTGCATTATTGATTCTCATATAAACCTTTTTTTTTTTTTTTTGTGGATCTGGATCAGGAAATATCTTGATGATGCCTGGTGAGATGACCACAGAGGCTTTGGCTTGGAGCACTGTCTCAAAAATAAGCCCTGAGTGGAAAACTGATAGCGAAGCCACTTTTACCTTGGGTTTTCTAGAGCTCATAGGACAACAGATTGTGGTCCCAAATGGCCAAGAAGTAATACTTAGATCATGTTTAAGTCTGGGGATTATTTATTGTGGAAGGGAAATTTTTTTTTAGTTGTGTGCAAATCAGGCCACTCACAATGCTGCTCACATGGTCATTACGAAAGACATGTTAACCAGAGAAGGTGCCCTTGCTGCCTCAAATAATCAATTAACTTTTGAGGTACAAGTATATGAACAAATTAAAATAACTGCCACAAGGGCTTAGAGGGAACTTCCTTCAAAGGATGAGTCATCTCTTGATCTGATTTTCATTTGCCAGAGTCTGAATGAACATTTTCAGGATTTTGTGGCATGCTCATTGCGGGCTAGTGGGAGGATTATCAATAATATGGAGGCTGGTAAGTTAACTGTTCAACAACTCGCCTTTGAAAAAGCAAATAAGCAGTGTAAAGAGGCTTTATGAAGGCATAAGAAACAAGATATGCTATCTGAGGTTATTTGAATTTACACAGACATTAGCCCCTCTTATGTTCAGGGGGATGCCTTGGCAGCAGCTAGCATTCAGGCTATTCATCCACAGCTTACAAAAAAGAGAAAGAACAAGGTTACTTGTTCTAGCTGTGGGGACAAGGGACATTTGGCCCAAAATTGCTCTGCTGCATCTGTAGGTGTAGTATAGTCAGTACCTGTCCCTTCTAAAAAAAACCTCCTAGTATCTGTCCAAAGTGCAGATGAGGATATAACTAGAAAATGAGGCTATCATTGGGAAGATTCAAAACTGATGTGGAAGGTTGACCTATTCTGGGAAACTTCCAATGGGGCCTGACTTGGTCCTTCCAAACAGCAGGGGTGCTTCTCCTAATATCCCTCAAACACTACTCTCCATTGCCAAGCACGTTTCTGACTTCTGGTGAGCAACAAAAGACAGTGAAAGCTTGGACCTCAGTCCCTCCTCCAGATTCATAGTAACTCCTGAAATAAGGCCCCATGATATTCCTATTGGAGTCTGTGGACCTTTGCCCCAAGGAACAGTGGGATGACTGCTAGACTGCAGTAGTCTCACTTTAAAAGCTCTCCAGGTTTTTTCTGGTACCACTGATGCTGATTACACAGTGGAGATCAAAGTTACGGCTCAAACTGTTCAACAACAATGGCTGTGGCAATTTTCATCCTCTAGGCAATTCACATTGGCTACCCTCCCTAGTGCTACTGACTGTCATTATCCTCCAGATGAAATAATTCAATTGGCTTTCCTCATACCTTTTGTCTCCCCTTCAAAAATAAGCTTGGTTGCCATCAAAGAAAGTGTCCCTGTTTTCACAGGTGGATATTCTTCAAGCCGGGAGATTATGTATTGGCCTCTTCTTTCCGAATACAGGATACGGATTTTTCTTCTGCACAAAAGACTTAGTTGTGGACTGTTATATCGCCTTGCAAGATCATTCATCGGCTCCAATAATCTCTTTTCAGGTAGCACTTGTTTGCAGTGTGGTAAGCCACACTGAAGCTGCCACTACACACACTTGCCAAGAAGATCTTTTTCATTTATTTCACACTCTCCAAAATGTCATTTGGTCATGCTATGTCCCCTGTTTTATCAGTCATTTGCATTGTCATTCCCAGTTTCCAGGGCCTCTGATTGAGGGAAATGCTACAGTAGACAGATTGCTAGTGACTGTCACTGTTACTCCCTCAGATACCATTCAAGAAGCTTCTACCTCCCATGTCACCTTTCATCAAAACACTTCTGCCTGATGCAAGTAATTCCTTTTAATCTGGGAACAGGCTCCACAAATTGTTAAACTATGTTCCTCTTGCATAAGACATCTTTCCTCACTCCCTATCAGGGTTATTCCCCTAAGGTTATACCCTAATCATCTCCAGAAAATGGATGTCACTCACATTCCTGAGTTTGGCTCTCTATGGTGGGTCCATGTTTCAGTAGATACTTCCTCTGGATTTAATTTTGCCTCCATTCACACTGGTGAAGCAGCTAAACACATCAATGCTCATTGCCTGGATGCCTTTGGTACCCTAGGCTGCTTGTGGGCGATTAAGACAGACAGTGCTCCAGCTTTTACAAGCACTGCCTTCCAAACATTTTATAAAACCTTTCACATTTCTCTTACCACAGGAATTCCTTATAACTCCCAAGGTCAAGGAATTGTTGAATGTGCTCACCATATGCTCAAAATTCAATTACAAAAACAAACAGGGGACTCCTTCCCTACAAAATACACACCTCATAATAGACCTTACTTGCTATTATTAACTTTTTGAGTCCTATTAGGGATGGAACTACAGAAGTAGAAAGACAATCAATCAGGTAAAGGAAAGAAGGTAAAGAAGGGTCCTTTGGAAAGATCTTCATACTGGTCAATGGAAAGGACCCAGCCTAGTACTCATATGGGGCCAAAGGTATGCTTGCATTTTTCCAGAGAATGCTGAACAGCCTATTTGGGTACCAGCATGTGCTGTCTGGCTGTATCACAGACCCATGTCCAAAGAAGGAACTTTCTTTCAAGAAGCTGATGCTCAGTCCTGTAACACTGATGCCTCAGGGACCATGCCACAGCTAATAGAGAAGAATGGAGCTGGACCTGACCTGGGGCCAATTACAGAAACTGATCCAAGATGCCCAGGAGATGGAAATAAACAATGGGAATCGAAGGTCTAAGTAGATAACAAAGTGTATAGAGATAATTGAGCTGAAAGCTACTTGAAAGAAAGGAACACAAAAACTGAAAATATTAAGACAAAATAAAATACAAAAATATACATTAATTATAGATAAAGTATTTTGTTCCTTCCAAATTCTTGTTAGAGATCTCTGTTAATTGACCTACAAAAATTTCTGACTAGTCTATTTATAATTACAAATTTCTAAAATGGTAAAATAATTATTACAATCCAATTTGGCCAAAAATATATTTGAGCACACTCTAATTTTGTAAGAAGATTGTCTGTGTGTTTATCGGTCTGTTTGCTAACAGCTGTTTTTACTGGAGCTCAACAATTTTTTTCTTTCCTTTTTCTTTTGCATTTTTGGAAAATTTTGTTTATAATTTAATGTGGCTTATAGATTTAAAAAGCATGCTTCCACTTAGGTTGTCAGCTGGTCAAAATGATATCAAAATTGGTTTTCTCATAGATCCTCAGAAATTGTTAAGGTAACTAAATAGGTACCCTTCAAGCATGAGGATTATTAGTCAGGGCTCCCTTTGGTGAATAAAGGAGCAGCTGCCTGGGAAAAATCATATTCCAACTTTTGGAGTCCTCAATGATCTCTATAGTTTTATGGGAGACACTCCAACAAATGTTATTAAAAATATATTATTGTGCTGTGTTTACATTAGTCATCATCAAAAGGCTGGTTTTCTTTAAATGAAACAATAAAGTTTTCTAATTTAAAAATGCTTTGGTACAAAACTAAAGAAACAAAAGTTTTCATATGGCTATAAAAATTGTTATTAATCTCATGGTGTGTTAAATGTATTCATGCCTTCAGATTATTGTTGCTTCCAAAATGTAAAACAGGGATTATTTGCGGTGATAGACTTTTTCTTTCAAATTCAGACGTCTGCCATTAACAAAACCTTATGTGATGTATATGCTATGTATGTGCCACTATACTTAGAGATGCCTAGACACTTAGCAGTCCAGACATTGTCACAAATTTCTTCAAAGACATCCATTAAAAGTCAACAAGTTAGGCAAAGTTTTTGCATGTACTAGATGGAGATATTGACTAAAAAGTCTATTCTATACCAAGATGGAGAATTTAAATGTGTTACAAAAATGTCATCATAATTCTCATGTTGCAATTTTATGTATGGCTTTTGATTTCAAATTTTTCTGTGTAAACCATTAACATTCTACAGCAATTCAACTACTAGAACATTGATGATTGCTAGAAAATAAGTTCTACTTTGTGGCTCAAAGTGCTTGATATTCAAATAAAATTATAATATTAAACTCACTGCTCCCATTAGAATGTAATATCATTAATCTTTTCTGGATGTTAAACAACTGAGGTTTGGAGACCAAAATCTAGAAAGATAGATGGGTTAAGAGGACAGCCAATATTTTGGCCCAGGCCCTCTAAGGTCAACAAGGACCCAGCACATAAAATAACCTATGCTGCAACATCCTATAACTCGGTGAGTCCCCGATCTTCTAACCAAGGAGATTGTTGAACCACAAAGGAAGGAGATTAATGGTGTAGAGTGTGCACAAGGAGAGAAAAGTCTCTTAAGCTTTCACAGAAAGCACTTGGTGATGCAATGGCCATGACTCATTCAGACAGCTAATACTGATGGAAGAACTAAGAGGTGCTATACATGGCTCCAAGGTAAAGAAGCCATGAGGAGATTTAACTGACCTTGAAAGATAGCAACAAATTAACATGTCTCACTTTAACTTGATCTTAAACACCCAGCAGAAAATTATAACCACAAGATGTATAAATCAATGCCATGGTAAATATAGAAGCTAGTTATAGAAGAAACTCATTGCTAACACCTTCTGACAATTTCCAGCTACACTGGTAACTGACTATTGTTACAGGTTAATAGGCTACACGAGGTTAAATTGCTGAATGCAGGGACCTGAAATCTTTGGATTTTAGCCTAAATAAGTAAGCTCACTTGGAATGGAAAGGGTTCAAGAAGAAAAGGTCTTTTGCAGAGTCCTCCAAACACAGCTCCCCCCAACTTCAACTGACCACTCATCACTTGCAACTACAAAACAAAAAGGGGGGAGATGTGGGGAGCACAAAAGCTGAAGATCAATCACATGTGTGGGGTTACAGCAAGATCAGCCCCACGAACATAGAGTGTCCAAGGCGAGCCAGTTGAACAAGTTGTTCTAGCCCAGAGAAAAAAGAGGTGCTGAGGCAAGCTAGGTGAACAAATTGTTAGGCAGAGGGGTTTTACCTGACATCAATCTGCTGAGTGTATAAATAAACATGCTGCATTCATCAGACAGTTCTTTTCTCCAACCAAGAGAGAGGGTTCTGCCTGACCTCAGCTTTCTGAATTTCCACTCTTGCCTTTATTTCTTCACAGTTCACCCCCTGGGGAGTTTCTCAAGAGCTGCACAGGATATGGCATTTTACTGATAGTGTCTATAAACAATAAAGTTTGGAGACCAACAGAAATGCATAGCTTATTTCCTGAGCATGCTTATTGGGACAGAAGAATATGGTTTTTAAGGGGATGATTCTTTCTATTAAACATCTAGTGATTTCTGAAAATACTGCACTGGTCCATACAGACAAGGAATGTGGCTCTCACTCCAAACAAAAGCCCACAAGAAGATAGTATATGTCAAATACAGATGATGGCATTCATCAAGAAGTTATGCATTAGTCTCTGAAAGAGACTGCCAGTGTGCTTCATGTCAGTCAGCGGTTGAACTAGGTTGAGGTCTCCTAACTCCTATCCCCTTCCTTCTTCATTAACGGAGCTGAATGTTTTATTCATAGTTAGTTCTATTAAAAGAATTCTGATTAAGAATAAAAGTCTAATATGGTGACAAAGCATCCTTTTTTTTTTTTTTCTCTACTAGACCTGTTCCTAAATACTAAAAATACTTGCCAATGTTAACTGGTTTGGGAAGTGGAGAGTTCATTGTTGATGAAATTACTGTCTTCATTTTTAAGGGGCATATAAAATTACTGTGGTTTTTAGAGGAAAAATAGATTCAGAAAACAGAAAAGTTCCTTACTTTTTCATATATTGATACTTCAGAAAATGAGTTTCTTGAAGTAAACATAATCTTCCTCTCTGAATTCTGAAGGCTTAGGAAAATTGACTTAGTGTAAAGATGTTTATGAACTGTCTTTTAATAATATAAACCTACTCGATAACTCCATGGAGACTTGGAATAAAGAGGTTAGAATAAATAAAATGAAATATTACAAGGTGTTATTCTAAAAATATTGGTGAAACCCTGCAATGGTGGCATAAATGTTTAGCTGGGAAAATTATTCAGCCTTTTCCACTTTGTGAGTTCATGTGTGGTGTCAAAGCATACAATTTCATAACAAGCCATACAAGGTTAAAAGGATTTGGCATTGCGCCCTGCTTCTACTGCCATTTCCTCTATCCAAACTTTAAACATTACAATTAAAAAGTCATCCAGAAATGCTTGGCACAAAAGAAGATTGTATTTCGGAGTCATTTGGGGAAGAAAACATTTACTGCCTAAGCGAGTGGGAGCTGCAGTGGGCCTGGCTGGTATGTGGTGGGCAGTGCAGGAACTGAAAATGCACCAATAAACACAGCCATGAAAACATTGCTTATTTTATTTCCCCATTTGAATTATTATGTGCAAGAGAGATAATATAAACAAGCAATGAGCTCTGATTTATCTTATCTTAATAAACTTGTTTTTACAGTGCAGTTTCAAGAATTCAGGTTTATCACAGGAATTTTCATTTAGTATCCAACTCTCAGAACTAAAATAAATAAGCTAAATGGAAAAATCAAATTATTAATTGATCATATCTTTAGTTAGCTTTCATGGATGAGGTTTTGTGAAAAATATTTTATATATATATATATATATATATATATATATATATATCTCTACCATATACATGTCCCAGGTACACTTAATTTTATTAGGTAATTGATGCCAAAAAAGATGTGGGTACACCCACCTTAAGTTACGAATTTAAGGCTTAAGTGAAACAAATAAATGTACACTAATGCTTAGTATTTTTAGAACTATGACCAGGTAAGAGAAACAAAATTTAAAAGGCTACATCCTTTGCAGAAATACCAGTGAAATTTAAAATGACAGCCCTCTGACATGGAACAAAACAGCAGGCTTTAATTTTAGTGCACTACTCTTTTTCTGTATCGAAGACATCTTCATAAACAAAAATGAACATCTTTATATTCCTAAAGTTACCTATCCCAGTCACAATATTTTGAAAGCCAAATCTCAAAAATAAAACCTTATTAATTCATTCTTCAATAAGCAAGGAGTTCTCAAGAAACACTGAAACCATTCTAACAGGCCTCCTGTTCTGTCATTATTCTCTGAAAAATGTATCTTTATTATTGGGGCAAGAGGTTAAACAAATGTATTTTTAATAAAGCATAAATACAATTACAAAACAATATCTAAAATTCTTAAGTAGAAACATACAGAATAAAACATATGATGGAGATGTTACATAATGGGAGAAGGAACATGGTTTCCTATATATACCATGGCTTTGCATGTGACTTGGAGAAATGCAGACAAAGTATGTTTTGAAGTCAAGAGATAGTCCTGTGTCACACTTATTCTCAAGAAGCCTATGTATTCCCTACGGCTGAATGCTAACCTAAAAACTATTTGATCCTGAGTTCTTTTTCTCTGGTACTTTTTCAATACAAACGACCGTCAACTGTTGTTTTATTTTGTTTGACATGCTATGAGAGCTGAAGAGATGAATAATGTCACAGTAATGAAGCACAGAGACAACATGAAGTCATTCTCAATTGAAGCGCTCTTCTTTTGTTAATAGTAAAACACTCTGTAAAAAATGTACCTTTTTTTGCTAGTACTTGAAAAGAGCATCAGAAGGTTCAAAACAAAAACACCAGAGGAGTTTATTCATAGTGAAGATTAAATTCTATGTAAATTTCTTCTTTCTAAAGAGAACTTTTTTAACCTAGACCAAAGAAACAACAAAAAGCAAACTATAAACCTGAACTTTAAAAAAAAACTTTACAAACTTTTCTTCTTTTTTTTTCTTAAGTTTCAACAAGAACTCATCTTTCTAAAGATCATTTTGGATATTACACAGTGTATTTTATGCACTTTGCAAACAAAATTTAGATTTCTATTCTTAACTGTGAATTTAAATTTTACAATAATCTATTTTTTTATTGCCTGATGAAGTTCTTTTAAGTATCAAAAGTTGAGCTGCATTTTAATTCCTTTGAATTTTTAAAAATGAAAGTTATTCAAATAATTTCTTTCAAGAATTCTGGCCCCTTTCCTGCAGATAAAAGGGCCATTCCTTTCTTCCTACATACCAAAGACCGAAGGCAACGTAGCTATTCCCATAACAGATTTTTTCCTCCTCTGATATTACATAATGTCAGTACATTATTAAATAATTGATAATCCAATCAATAGCTATGTATTAAAATGTATAAGAATTATACAGACATACACAATTTAATTACTGAATACTGCACTTGTATTAACTCTTCCTGGCTAAATTGCCAGTCTTAGGACAGAAAGTCATATCTAACTTTAAAAACAATAAAAACAAGTAATTGTAGCATCACAGTCTCTTGGTATGCTAAATATTGATACTAACGTCAGTATAATAGTGAATATTTACTGAGCACTTACACTGAAATGAGCCTAGTTCTAAGCATTTATTTCTTCTATCTCATCTTTATACCCATATTCTATAATTATTATCCTTCCCATTTTATAAATGAGAAAGCTAAACCAAAGAGAATTATTAAGTAAATATATAATTTACTATCAAAGGTTGAACTATAAAAATTTAATCCTAGAACCTCAAATTCCCAGATGATATATATATTTTTTTTTCAGAAATAAAAGTGAACCACTTATTCAAGTAAACAAAGGCTGTAGAATCCATTCTAGTAGATCCACAATACAAAAAGTATTAAATTTTTACTGAAAAGAAAATAACACTAGATAGAACTCAAGTGTACATAAAGAAGAGGGCTAGAAATGATAAATACGTAAATTCTTCTCTGTCGCTGGAACAAAATACCCAGTTTAAGGGGATGGGGTAGTTTGGCTCATAGTTTCAGAGGATTCAGTCAGTGCATGGTCACCTGTCTCCAAGGCAGAAATGGCACGGAGGAAGTGTGTGGTGAAGGACAGCTGCTCAACCCATAGTAGCAGAGAAGGAGAGAAAGAAGGGAGGAACTGAGGACAAGAATATACCCTTTCAAGGATAGGCCTGGTGGCGCAGGCCTATAATCCCAGCACTCGGGAAGCGGAAGCAGGAGGATCATTTCGAGTTCGAGACCAGCCTGGGCTACAAAGTGAGCTCAAGGCCAGCCTGAACGGCATAGTGAGACCCTGTCTCAAAAAGACAAGGGCTGGGGATTAAGCTCAGCAGCCTAAGCACCTGCCTGGCAAGTGCAAGGTTGTGAGTTCAATCCTCGGTGTTGCATAAATAAATAAATAAATAAATAAATACAACCCTTAATTATATGCTCTCTATAAAATATGACATTTAACTACAAAGAAAAAATAAGCTAAAAATAAGAGCAGAAAAGATATAATACACAAATACTGATCACAAGAAAACCAACAATTCTATTTTAAAAAATCAACAATTCTATTAAAAATCAACATTTGAAAACACTACATATGTATGATCAATAAGTTCATGAAAAGACAAGCCATTCTAATCTTCAGAGAAACGCAAACTGAAATCGTAAGGAGATATCATTACCCTCTGAAATAACTAAAATTAGAAACTTGACATTGTATTAGTGAAGAGACAGAATAACACTAAGACAATACACTGCTGGCAGAAATGTAAAATGGTATAATTTTGAAAACAATTTGGCAATTTCTTATACAGATAAACATAAGTTTACCTTATGATCCTGCAATCACACTTTTAGACAGTTAATAAAAATGAAAATGCATGTATACACAAAGACTTGTACATAATGTTTTTAGAAATTTTATTCAGTTACCCCAAAATGAAAAAACTCAGATGTCCATAGAGATATTAATTAGCAGTATACATAAAAGAAATTAGCTATTAAAGCAGAGTAATGTACATGAATGTTATAAACTTTATGCTAGTGAAAGTAACCAGACACAAAAAGCTGCATCCATCTTATTAACTTAGGGAGAATGAACCTGCACTGGGAAAGCAATCAGAGTGGGATGGGGAGCTGTGTGACTATCAGAGGGCAGAAGAAGATTTCAGAGATGATGACAATTACTTAGAATTTACATTTTCCAAATTTCACTGACCTCTCCACTCAAAACAGGTGCATTTTATTGTAAAGTTTTCCTCCACAAAGCAACTATTACGAATGTTAATTTTACAGCACAAACTCTTTTTTGTAAAGCCAAAATTACCAAAATTTCAACAGTTAACCCAAGAAGAAAGGGATTATATCTATGAATCTAGGAAAGCACAGATACAACTAACTTTGACTCTACATCAAGTAAATGGACATTTTTTTTTCTTGATAATTTTTTATTAGTACACATTTGCAATATGTAACGCTAACATTCATTACAAGGAGTTAGGATGTGTACATAAAATATCTTGATTCATTTTACTTTCCCAGCCTTGCCCCCTCTTCTTCTTCTATCCTTGATCCTTATCAATGCAAAATAATTACTTTCTTGTTTCCTATTATCTACCTTTTATTTTGCTTTTTAAATTTATTTGTTTATATTTTGATATTCTCACTTAAGAGAAATCATGCAATATTTAAGCTGTGTGCCTGATTTATTTCACTTAACATTATGGTCTCAAGGTGCATCCATTTTCCTACACTTCATACCAGTGTAGTACTTCATTGTGTATAAAAACCACATTTTTTTGTCCATTCATCTGTGGATGGATATATAAGCCACTTGCAAGATTTAGCTATTATGAATTGTGATGCTATAAACATGGGCAGCCATATATCACTATAATATGTCTTTAACTCTTTGAGGAAGATACCGACATCCATAATGATTGTAATAATTTATATTCTCCTCAACAACGTAGAAGAGTTTCTTTTTCCACACAGTGTCTCCTGCATTTGTTATTTTTTTGATTTCTTAACGATAGCCATTCTTTCTGGAATCAGAACCTCATAGTTGTTTTAATTTCCATTTCTCCAATGCCCAGAGACACTGAACATTTTGCATGTATTTATTCAGATAAGTGTCTGTTCATTTTTTGATTGGGTCTTTTAATTTGAGTGACCTAATTTTTTTGAGTTCTTCTGATATAGTAGATGTCAGTCCTTGGTGTGTTGTGAAAAAGGGCATAGAAAAAGATATCAGTAAATGGAAATACAACCCCTATTCTTGTATAGGCAGGAACCAATATTATCAAAATTCTCATATTTCATATATATATATATATCATATATCCCAACAGCATTCCTCAAAGAACTGGAGAAAACAATTTTTTGTTGTTGTTATTGTTGTTTTTGGTTTTTTAAGATCTTGCTACATAGTCCAGGTTGGCCTCAAACTTGCAATCCTGCCTCAGACTCTCAAGTGCTGGGATTACAGATGTGCACCACCTCTCCTAGCAAATAAATAGATAATTTGTCTTAATTAAAAGCTAACTCGTTTAATTAAATTGTTAATTTGAAATTGCAGTGACTAGAACACATTAAAATATCACTAAGATGTAGGAGAAATTACATAAACTGTATCGTTTTCAGTAAATGTCAGAAACATCAATTTAAAAAAATATTGTTCAAACACTAAAACATATGTAGTTCAAGGGCATTCATAGTGTTTTGTTCTAGGTTTTAAAGTTTATGAGTTTTTAAAAATTAACTGTCTCAATAAAAATGAATATAAAATCATCTTTCACACAACAGCAGAGCAGTAAAGCTATCTCATTTAATTTATTTTCCTTCCATTTACAATTCTGAATCTAACATTTATGTCTCCAGACACACTGACAAATTGTCTAACAAACTACTTCCTACTGAGTATGTTAGCCTTAAAGTGTAGGCCCACTTTTGAAACTGTAACCTAAAACTAGCTAAGCCTTTGTACATCCTTAAAATAATAATCTAAAATCAAATTATTATTCAAATCCTCATCTCATTTCAAAGGTCACAACCAAGCATGAAATTCCAAAAAGGATATTAAGATACAATGTCTTGGACCCATTTAATTCCACATGCATTTCTTGACTATTTTATAATGAGGAGGCTACCAGAAGGAACTAAAATACCCTTCAGCTTAGATATGGACAGCCATCTCAGGATATAGTGGTGCACTTTTCCTGGCAGTTTCAATAGCACAATCTGCTGTTCAGACAGTAGTCATTAATTCAAAATCCAGGAACTACCCAGTCTAACCTCTTCCGCATCTCTCCACCTCTGATGCTCTGAGTGCCATGACCTTTCGAGTCACCTCTCCAAGGCTGTTTATCACCTCTTTCAAGAAATTCTCATTCATTTTTGAGTGGATATTTAGGAAAAAGAAGGTTACTGACCAAGATAATTTAAAGCCAAATGTGCAAATCCTTAATGTAGAGAAAAGAAGTTGCTCTACATACTACAAAACGCCTGGGAATCTGGGCATTCTCTGCTTTCTGTGTTACCCCTCCCAAACCACTAAAACCACAGCCAGAACAAAAGTACCGGCTGAGAGCAGAGTTTTAGAAATCTCCATTTTCAATATGAAACTCTAAAAACAAATGTCTATATTTACATATATCTACATATATTCATAAATTTCTTTATAACTTATGAGGAAAAACATATTTAATAAAGAATAAAATATGATGAGTAAATAAAGATAATACAATATACTTGAATTCAAGAACTCAAGCCCAGTAAAAATTTTTAAATTTTGCATGTTTTTAAAAACGTAATCAGCAATTCCAAACTTGGTCTTTAACAATAAATGTGCTACAGTCACCAAGTTAATAATACTAAAAAAAAAAAAAAATTCAATGAGCTGGGCATTGTGGCCCACTCCTGCAATCCCAGCACTACAGGAAGCTGAGGCAGGAGGATGAAAGAATGGAGCCCCACACTGGATAATTTAGTAATCTAGCAAGACTGTCTCAAAATATAAAAAAAAAAAAAAAGAAAAAGAAAACTAGCAATGGACTGGGGATGTAGCTAAGTGCAAAGGCTCTAAATTCAACACTCAGTGGAATTAAAAGACCATGAAATGTTAAATATTCTCATTCATTATAATATGTTTTAAATAATGCATCATGAAACACTGTGCAATAAATAGAAAATGAGTATTGCGTAAGTAGTTGGAGATAAGATAATTCTATATTTCCATTCCCCAACCAACAAATACACATTTGATCCATAGCTTTTCTTATCTTAACTTTTAATTACTTTGCTAAAAGTGCTCATTGGATCAGAGTCCTTACCCTACTAGAGCACAGCTCCCCTGAGAGCAAGGCTCATTTCGAGTTTGCTCTACTTTGCAGTCCAGCATCTGACACAAATGCAGCAGGCAGCAGGCTCTCGATGGATATTTTAATAATTAATAAAGTAAATAATTAAATCTTAGAATCATATTAAAGAAACAGGAGAAATTATAAATCATATTTTAAATGATAGACTATGGAAGCATAGCCCAAAAAGACATAGAACAGAAAACAATATACGAAAAAGACTGAAATAGTAAAGACAAACATTTTAAATACAGAGTAAAAATACCATAAAGTTCAAAAATAGGAACATCACTAGAAGAAACTACATCCTAAATTATATTAGAGAAAATATTGATATCTATAAGATATGTGAAGTCCTAAAAATAAATGATAACAAGAAATGTAAATGATAAATATTGAAAGCATACAAATAGAAAAGTCACAGAAAATAAATATAAATGTCTAGTAATACACGAAAAGAAAACTATAGAATTTATGTGGTGTGATTCAATTAATATCATGATAATATACAATGTAGTAACACATGCAAATAAAACTGTTACTCTGGTGGGCATCACCTAAAGTTTTTAATTAATGAAGGAACAAGTCAGTGAGTAAATAGAAAGAAACCTGCAAATACCCAGCATGTTGGTAACAGTGACTGAGTGGAGAATAAAATGAGGAAAGGAAAATGCTGGGACATTGCAAGAGGAATCACATTGTATTTCAAAAGTTTACTTGATTATTTTAGCAAGTTGCATTTGAAATTCTGAATTTAAATTTCATGTAAATTAAAATCTAAAGAACAAAATCTAGCTAGTAGGAAGAGGGCGATGTGAAACCACTAAAGTTGAAAGCCAAGCCAGGTTAAATGAAGAGTCCTTTTGAACAACAGAAACTGCCCCTAAATCCACAAATGCCACTCAGAGCAAACAGTGAAATCAAATAATGAAATTGGTTTGGCAATTTTGGTAACTCTAACCTATTTAATTTTAAGATTATTAATTACTTACTGTTTTGGTTACTTTTCTCTCGTTGCTGAGACAAACACCTGACGCCCAAAGTGAAGGAAGGAGAGGTTTATTTAGCTTACAGTTTCTGGGGATTTCAGTCCATAATCAGCTGGCTCCAAGGCAG
>RJWT010030300.1:0-14683 GCA_004365215.1 Cuniculus paca | reverse complement strand
CGTTAGCCACCACGCCCGGCTCTGTTTTCTATTTCTGAATAATCTCATTTCTGTTTGTAGCTTTCAAACAAATGTACATATATTTGAACTTTGAATTATTTAGTTTTATTTGGGGTCCTTATGTAAAAAATTTATACAGTGTATTGCTGTATATGTTTGTCAATATGATTATGGTATATTATTTTACTGCAAAGTGATATTCCATATTTTCAATATACTGTGGGACATATTTTTTGAAATTTTATTTTTGATGTTTTAGTCTTAAGCCACTGACCATTTTATTTTTATAGTGGAACAATAGCCATTTTTATTTTTCGTTAATATGGATAATCAGTTTTGCAAGAAGCTTCACGTATTTCTACAGGGGGAGAAATGTCAGTTTTATCATGTAGCAAATAGATTTCTCTTTCCATATTTTTTCTTTTGCTGTAGTGATATTTTTAGTTATTTCCTTATTCAAAGCATACTGCTTCGATGTTTGTGGCTTTAAACATTGTATAGTTCAGAGAAGTCAACCCCCCTTACGCACCAAAATACACAACTATTTTCAGTTTTTGCATTTTTTTGACATTGTTCTTTGACACACACTAAGACATTTTCCAAAAACTAAATTACTACTACAACATAACCTAATTTGATTCCAAAGAGAAATAGATAATGCTTACATAAACTAGTGGGTTGAATTCATTTAAAAATATTACACCTGCCTGGCAGTCATCTAGCATTTTGACTAATTGTTCTGTATTTTGTATATAAATGTTTGAAGTAAAAGTTGTGTTCGTATATTAATGTCAAAATGTTCTCAAGCTTTTATTTTTTAAATAAACATCACAATAGATAACAAGATGAACTTGAAAGCTTTCTATCTCTAAGATCAGATATATTGCAAATAAAATAGAAATTATGATTCAGGTTAAGGACTATAACAGTCTCATCTGTGACCCCATCTGTTCTTAATGGTTTTTTCGATGGTATCTATTTAATCTCTTTCCCAGTTTCTACTCTGGTAATAGAGCTATTGAAGTGTTCTAATTTTTCTTGAGTTAATGAGAGAAACTAAAACAGAAACCATCCATTTTCCATAAGATTTCACATTTGTTGCCACCAATATATACAGTATTTTTCTCATCTTTTAATCTGTCTTCTGCTTGTCCTTATTTCTGTTATTTTTCTTAATGTATCTTTGGCTTCCCTCTGGATCACACTTGCAAAATATTTAATCTTACCAACAAATTTTAGGTCTTACAGATCTTTTCTTCTGTCTTCTTTTTCTCTATGTCATTAATTTCAAATCTAACCTTAATAATTCTGCTATCTTGTTTAGTTTGGTAACCTGTAGTTTTCTTTCTGATTGCTTCTGTTTGTACTAAGTTCTATTTTTCCATCTTTCTTCTTTAATAGAAAAAACATTTAAGACCATCAATATTATGCTCAGTGTAGCTTTCCCTGTGTCTCATCAGTTTTGGTAGAAAGTGTTAGCCTTTTCATTACTTTCTTGCTAGTGATTTCCTTTTGATCCAAGGGCAATTTAATCTTGTTTTAATTTCCAAGTAAAGATGTTAGATTGTGTGTAACCTACTTTTTAAAAAGCTTTCAGCCCTACCCTTCACTGAAACAGACCTGCAGCTCTCATCAGGCTCTTACGGGGTTTTTGACTGGGGTGGGGGTGGGGGTCTCCCTTCTATGTGCTTCTTGTGCTGCAGCACAGACTGTTAAAATAAAGACTCGCTTTGTTGTTTCCATAAGAAAAAGAAAGTGTTGTTAATTATTTGCGGCCAAAGATATGATGGCATTGTAAAATTTTCTATAGACACAAGAACATCAAGGGCATACAAGTAACACACACACACACACACACACACACACACACACAATCAGAAACACACATGTCCAAAGGCTCTAGAGTTCTGTATTTTTACATTATATCAAATGTTTTTACTTGAGCTATTCATTTCTTCTTATACTTTGTAATTTAGGCATACTAGATTTTCATAATTTCACATTTTTCCCAAGTATGTTTTATTGCTGTTATAATAAGGCATATAGGTGCCAGGGTGTTTGGCAAATACAAAAATTTAGATGTAATATATTCTGCTACATTTTTTCCTGGAAATAGCATTGCAAGTCTTATATTTTTCATTTGCACTTGTATGATGTCTTTCTACTATTTTTATTATTTGGATTGTCTTCTAACATTTTTTAAAAGTAGTTATTCTTTAAAAAGTAGACCATTAAATGGTTTCTGTTTTTTAATTTACTGTGACATTTTAGGATATCAAAACTCTTTTACAATGACTGATTCACTTATCTTCATTTTTTCCATTATATTAAAATTTCTTAATACAGATATATTGTTTCTATTGTTATTTTCTAATTTTTGTTTTTCAAAGAAATCATTTTTTTGGTCCTATCCATTTTTTTTTTCTTATTAATTGTGAAGTGCATATATAATTTTATTATATTGTATGGAAATACTCATCTCCTTTTAGTCCCTGGTAAAATACGTGATTTCTTACTGTATTCAAAAGCATGATATTTCTCCAGAAATATATGGTAACTCTCAAATCCTATTTTCCCTCCTGCTTTATTGCCTCCCTGTTCCACAACTTCAGCCAGAAGAGACCGGAAGAATATTTTCATTTGCCTCTTGCCCAAGAAACCCTCCTATTGTTTCTCCCAAATGCAACTATTGAATTTTTTATCAAACCAGTCCCGACACATTGCTTTTCTGGGATTCTGAAGTGTACTGTGTTTTGTGCCATTATTAGAATTTACTTTATAGTTTGTATAGCCATTTAAATATTTTTATCATGTATACTATATAGTATTGTTAACAGGGTGAATTTTTGCATACATTTGTGAGTGCATGCATGCTTCTGTGATATGGGTGTATGTGCATGATTGTGTATGGGTGTGTGTTTCTGTGTGTGTGTGCATATGTGTGTGTGCGTGTGTGTGTGTATGTATGTGCAGGAGACACTATTCAATTTCTAAATTTTCATCTTTTCTTTAAAGGTTTCTTTTCCAAGGCATTGGTTGTTCATGTCAACTCTTCTTTATTACTCTCCTTAGATGAAGCATTTGTGCGGTTATAAGCTCCACATCTTTAAAACTTTATTGTGGTCAGACAGAAAAGTATATGTTCTAGAGCAGAATTCTAGGTTTGCAGTCCTATTCCCTCAAGAAAATACAGATACTATTCTTCATTCTAGTTTCAAATGTAGCAAAGTGTTTTCTCATTTGGTAACCATCTTCTCTTCTCTTTCTTGATATTTATAAGCTCTTTTTCCCCCTCTATTTTTGTAATTCAGTAACTTTCATGCAGTGTATCTAGGTGGAGTTTTTTTCTCAAGAATCCAGTCTTGACTTGGTGTGTTCTTCTAGTCTACAAACTTGAATCTTTCATCACTCCTTATTATGAATTTAATTAATGCATCTCTTACATTAGTCATTTATCCTCCTTTGAGAATGTCTAGTATGTATATGTTTGCAGCTCATATCATTATCTTTTCTCCCAAGATTTCCTTAAATTTGCTCTGTAATTTGATATATATATATTTCATTTGAACTCTGAATCAATTTCATTTGTCTCCTATAATTCACATTTAATTTTATTTTTAGAAAAATCAAGGATGTATTGCTTTGTAACTGTTTTTGTTTTGTTTCATTGTACATGTGAGATATCTTAGTAATCTTTTTAGTTTTCCATTCAAATTATCTTTTGTCTCTGAGAGTCCTTATTTTTCTAATTGTTTCTTTTTATTGCCTTAATCGTACCCTTTAATCTCTTAAAATTATTTATCAGTCTATAATCATTCATGCTGTTTCCCCTTAATGTAAGTCACCTAGCCCATTAGCAAGTGAGCTAACAAAAAAAGGATTTGGTTACTTCCATACTTCCATCAACTTACCAAAATCTTTATTGTTGCCTTTTTACAATGACATAATGAATTTTGTATCTTTGTGTACAGCTTTCAAAAACTTGATAAAAATTAATTTAAAATAAAGAAAGCAAAAATTATTAGAATATGAATTTTAATGACATATATTCATATTGCTAATTTTTCAACCAGTGTATCCTTAGGTTTAGGCTAATGATCTATTAACAGATGCACATACTCTCCTAGTTGTTTTCTCCTTTCTGAGACAGATTTTGGTATCAGAGAACTGGGGTTTTTGCTGCGATGCTACCTGATCTTGTGATTCAGAAGACTTTGTGGGAATAATTTGGAATGGTTTGAGATGTCCGCTGGAGAAGTGGCCCTAGAATGCTGTAGGCTGAGCTTGATGGGAGATTCCATTCAGAGCTCAGAAGACCAGAATGTTCACAATAACGCACCTGGTAAAGACCAGCCTCAAGAGGCTTCAGGTGGGAAGAAGAACACAAATGGTAGTTGAACTCTGGCCATATGTGTTATGCTCTGGCAGAAAATTTATCTGTCTTTTGCTCCTCCTGAAACATTGCAGGAGACTTGAGATTAAGGTCAGCAAACTAAGTAATCAAGCAGGAGAAATTTCAAGGTAGTCTAATATGGAAGAATTGGCTTGGCTACTATTACAGGCTTCTAGCTAGTTCTGCCTTGACATAAAGAGGAAAAGGCCCAGAAAATTTGTCTTAATTACTTCTCTTGTCCTGTAGACAAGACATACACATACATGCAAACATACACAGACATTAATTATGTTCTGAAGTACTGACGTAATTCTTGCTGTAGTTTTCACCACATACATACACATACAGACTGCAAATTATTTTCTAGAGAAGTGTCATAAATTCCTGCTATAGTTTTCAGATAGAATATTCTCCAAAGAATGATATGATAAAAGCTTAGTCCTCAGCATGGTGCTATTAGAAAGTCATGAAAATCTTTAGAAGATAGGGCCTCACGGGAGGTATGAAGACATAAGAGGCAAGTTAAAGGAGGTTATTCTTGATAGGATATTTTAGAAGTGGTGCATTAGAAAAGCAGGAGGTATCCTTAAGGCTATAGTGCTCCGGCGCAGTAGAGAAGCAGGATTTATTCTGTGCCAGTAGCTCTCTGTCATGCTCTCTCTCCCTCCTCTTCCTCTTCCTTCTTTTGCTCCTCCTTCTCTCCCTCTGTCTGTCTGTCTCTCTCTCTCTTTCTCTCTCTCTCTCATCTCCTGTCTGTCTTAAGTTGGGCAGGATCTCTACCACATTCTTTCATTGTGATACCGTCTTTTTTCTAGGCTCAAAAGAAATGAGGACAACCAATAATAAACTGAAACCTCCAAAACTGTCATCTAAAATAAAACTCCCCCAAGTTTTTAAAAATTTTTAAAAAATTTTTGGTATTGGAATCAAGCTCAAGACCTCGTGCTTGCCAGACAAGTGCTGTGCCACTGAGCTATGTCCCCAGCACTCCTTCCCCCCTATTTATTTATTTATTTATTTAAGAGCAGAATATATTTATTGAGAGAAAGAAAGCTTCTGTCTGAGGGACAGAAGGGTTCCTGAGTGGGTTGCCAGAGTCTCTGGCTTTTCTAGGGGCTTTTATAGAGTAAAATCATGAGGTGAGATGGGTCCAAGATGGGGAAGAATGGCAGTTCCTAAAGTGGGCATAAGGTGGGTCAGAACTATGGTTAACCAATAAGATTAGTTGTTCAGATAAAATTGATTAAGTCAGGGACAAATGGGGAAGCAAGTCACATAGTCAGCAAGCATGTTTAAGGAGCAGTGACTCTTTCCCTAGGGGGTCAAGACAGGTGACTCCTGGCTTCCTCAGGGGGCTAGAGACCTATTTAGAATACCAGTCCTCAGGAAGTGGGTGCATTTGTTTGATCTTTTGTCCTGAGGTCTGGCTCACAGCAGGAGGTGTCCCTCTCCCCCACAGTTGCAAGGTATCTGGGTTTTTGCACTGGCTCCTTGGAGGACCCAGCCCTGTGTGACTGCCTATAATATTTCTATCTAACTCAGTTGCCTGTTATGTTCCCCCCTCTGAAGAAGTAACCCCAACTGCCATGAGGGGGTAATGGGTGATGACCGATCTGGCTTCTTCAGGCTAAAAGGGGTCATAGTTGTTGAACGGCAGTCAGGAATACTCTGTAGAGGTTTCTATCTATTGGTCCTCAGTAGATACCAGGCATATTCATCTTGGGTAGGAGTACAGTTTTAAATCTAAAGGAGACAAAGCCAAAGAAACAAGTATGCATGGGCCACATAATAGAATCAACAGGATTGTTATCAGTATAATTAACAAAGATTTTTACCAAGAGAAGCTGGAATTAATTCCTATCAGGATAATGTCTGGGGAATTTTAGAATCTGACCTGTCATTGATTTGTCATTTAATATCTTGAACAGTTATTGAGATATTAGCAGAAGGATCAGGATTGTATACACATTTACTTCTTACAATTGCATAAGTACCTCCTGTGCTATAGGAGTGTCTAATATCATCTGAAGTTTGGAGGATTACCTGTCTCATTAATTTTACTTTTTTATTTAGGAGAGAGAGACCAGCAGCAGTGTCATTTAAGGCCCACTGCGCATATCTAGTTAAGGCCTCAATATATGTCTTATAACGTTTTTTCTGGACAAGATGTGGTAGATCCCAGTAAAAAGAATCTGAAAGAAATCTAGTCTATTTATTATTGTTTTATCTGTATAATGTCTTGGGGTTTGGCACCTTCTTAGGTAACAACAAACTTTAATCAAAGCATGTATAATCAAAGTATGTCTACAAAGGCATATAAAATGAAAGCATGAGCATTAGAGCTGACAGGTAAGTTTAGAAACTGTTTCTAAGTTATGGCAGTTGTAACCCTTTGACCCTTAGGTCCTCTTATTGATGGAATCTCAAGTTTTGTGATAAATCTCTTTAGTTGTAATTGTAATTGTCTCTAAATCTGATAACTTATGATGGAATCAAGACCAGATTAATACATTATTTTGACAAATGAAAAACTCTCTTAAGTTTTTATACATGAACAATATGTATTGTATTTGTAAAAACCAGTCTCAGCATCATTTTGATAGGTTGGCAGTTTGGCTGTATATGTATATGTTACAGCATTTTGGTATAGTGGTGAGCATAGCTGCCTTCCTTCTCCCTTTTTATTTTCTCAGAAATTTAGTCAGAGTAGTGGAAAGCTTTAACAATGCCACCTTACATATTTTAATATTTTTTAAACTCATGTATTTAAGTTATACATTTTCAGTTCACACAGTGACTCTTCTCTTATTAATTAAAACAAATTGAGAATACATTTCATTGCTTTTCTTTCGATTCTCAGAGTTACTAAGTCATGAAAGCAAGTTTTGATTTACGCACTACCCCTTGAGGTACCATTTCAGTTTTCTAAAAGGATGATATCAGAAAAACTGATACTGTTTCAACACCGAAGATGTCTCATAAATGAACTAAATGGTCAAAACTAAACTGAAGAACCTACCACACTAAAAGTAATTGTAAAACCTCTGAATCCCCTTTAGACCTAGCTCATTTCTTTGTAAGTACAATTTTAGTTGTACTCACTTAACTGTTACTTTATTTCTTGTTCAATTAGCAATATATTGTACTGTTGTTTTAAAATGTGAGTCCTTTTGATTTTTAAGTATTATGCTTAAAGTGAAAGTCCAAGTTATTTTGGTTTCTTTCCTGCATATAATTACGATAAGATGTTAACCAAATATGACTTTTGCTTATCATTTTTTGGCATTCGTTTTTGTCTTTAATAGCTTCATTTCATGAGACAGGAGTTTAGTTTCATTACCCTGCATTTACTTTTTCTGATTTTGTTCCTTTTCCCTAGTGACTTGAATGGTAGTAAGAACTTAAGGAGCTCTTGATGGTTGAACATACACAGGAAACACCTCTTCTCTCCCATTTTGGTCTTGTAAATCAGAAATATATCTATATGAGAAAATAGCTCAAGTACAGAGATAGAATAATATATGCTAGAATATAAAAATTCTTTCATAACAATGATTAATGAACATCACCAGCTTGTTTTTCTTGTAGATAATAGATGAATCTGAGACAGCACACAGAGTTTGCAGTGGTGGCATCGGAATCTGTGTAACCCCATGAATATCAGCTGTTTTTACCATTATTATTGCAACTGACAATTATTGGATGTGTATTATATGCCAAGTACTGCATTAAGCATTTTATATTTTTCTTCATTATAAACTTATGAAGCCACTTGATAATTTCATTTGCATCTCTGTTACAGAGCAAGCAAGTTTGTGTAGTCTGTGCACAACCAAAATTCAAACCTGACTATCTGAACCCTGGGCCATCTTCATAGCCAGTATGTGATATACTCATCCTTTTTAGCATCATCAATGATGAAGACAGCATAGTAGGAAACCCATGAACTTCATTCTACTATCATTAAGTTGCCTTGAACAGATGCAGTTAAAGTACACAATGAAGAACATTGGTATTCTGATTTCCACTTCCATAGTCCTTGGGAGATAAATAAAAACAGATACATTAAAGTATCAAGAGATGATTAAAAAAATTATTGCACAATTATAATTTTAATCTGACCTAAATAAACTTTCAGTACTGAACACCAGTGATAAGCTTTCAAAGAAGTCCAATTCTGAAATATTTATTTATTTATTTATTATTTATTTATTTTTTCCCCAGCACTGGGAATGAAACTCACAATCTCATGCTTGCCAGGCAGGCACTTACGCTACTGAGCTAAATCCCCAGTCCTTGAAATTTTTAAAGGAGAATTTTAAAGGGCATTGATATTAGCATGTTACATCCCATACTAAATTTACCTCTTTGACTTCTCAAATTTAATACATAGACTCAGATATATATTCAAAGAGAGCCTTAAGTTTACATGCATGTAATTACACGTATGTACATACGCACATATGTATAAAATAGATGGGTAACGAAGGTACATGTCACAATTTGTTAATTCCATACACCTCAATTTTAAAACTGTCAGTGATTTCTAGAGCACTTTTATGACCATGTAGTTCATTCTCATATTTCACAATAGAAATTTATGGTATAAAGTTCCTGTGAATAATATAGTACTGACTAGTCAGACTGAGAATGCTGGCAAAAAGAAATCTTTATTATCAACTCAATTAACTTGTTTTACTTGTCATTTGTTTGAATACCACAATTTTCTTTTCTGTGACTTTGTTCTGTTTTATGGGAATTATATGGAACATATTCCAGAAACTAAAATTAATTTTCAAGTAATAAATTGTATCTTTGTTCACACTATGCTCAATGATTGCGGTGATGTTTTTTTCTGGTGTACTATTCTTTTTTGGGCAGTTAAGAAATAGTACCTGATTTCAGAAATTACTTTTATGTAAATTGGACCAGATCTTTATAGCTGCCTGAATTGTTCTACCATCACCCAAATCTTCCTAAGCCTTCCCTAAAAAACTTATCTAAAATTTATCTCAGCTCACCCACTACTACAGTCCTATTTTAATTTTTTTCTCTCTCATGACTAAATAACATTATTCAACATAGTGAATTCCTTCCTTTATTAACTTCACATTAATTTACATCTACTTCTACTTCAAGAACTATGATTTCAATGGGTTTATTGTACCTTATTCTTTATTTTGACAAAAAAGAACCTAGTAATCATCATGAAGAAAGACATAGCATTAAAAACATACAAAACCAACAAGTTGATAAGAGGACTTAGAGGGAAAAGAAAATAAGCCAGAAACAAATAAAATTTGTTTTCAAAAGCATATTATTTCTCTTTTCACAGTTGTACAGTTTATTTAATAGATGGTGAATGAACTAAACAAAAGAGGATACTATAAAATATTAAAGTTCAAAAACAAAGAAGAACTCTTGGAATTTAAAATAGAATGGTATAATTAAATTTATTTACATTTAGAAAAATTAGAAAACTTCAAGAAAATAAAATATGTAAGTAAAGTAAGAAAGATTAATAAGAAAATTAGACTGCAGTTAAGGATATTAATATTACACTATTATCTTTATAAGAAGAGAAAAACGTGTGTGTGTGTGTGTGTGTGTGTGTGTGTGTTTGGTACAGTCAGAACAGTGGTAGTCACTAACATAATTTCGTAGAAATTACTATTTTTTAGAACTGAAGGACAGAAGTTTTCAATTGATGGGGACAACTAAGTACCTAGTACAATGAATAGAAAGTAATCCCATCATGATAGGCTACTACAATATATAAGAAAAAAAAATGCATGTTTCCATAGAGGTAAAAACAGAATCCTAAAAAGGATTAGGACAATATTCCTGTCCAGGTAGCTCTAAGAAAAATGTGTTAATTTCCAATGCAGAGTTCTATACCCTGCCAAACTGTTAAGTGTGGAAAAAAAGGAATGAAGACTTTTCAGATGTAGCAGTTCTCACAAATATTACTTTCTCTGCATATTTTCTCAAGATGACACGAAGCTATTCTCAAGCAATTAACATGGGATATATGACACTGGATTTCAACATAGGAGAGAAGTGAAAGTAGTTTATTTTATTTTATTTATTTATTTATTTATTTTTTGTGGCACCAGGGGAAAGTAGTTATTTTTCATGAGGCTATTCAGAAAGTGTTTTGTTTTGTTTTGTTTTGTTTTTTGAGGCTATTGAGAAAGTTTTAAGATGATGTTTAAAGCTACTTATGACATCGTATGGCATTTCTTAAAGACAATCAAATCTGACATGGAAGGATATGACTAAAACAAACACCATAAGAATCAGCCCATATTGAAAGTTATTAATAAATTCTGAAAGTTTGTCAAGTTAAATATTCATTTGGTAATAATAAAGTAAATAGAAAAAGGAAAAATTAAGTATATTTTGATAAATGTCAAACTAAAACATACTTCAAAACTATCTTGAAATAAAGTTTTTAAAATTCATTTTGGGGTAACAAATGTATTTCAGACACTAATTTCTATCCAGTGGAAAAATAAATTAATAGAATTCAAATTCAATGTGATATTGAGGGCATTTTAAAATTTGCCCAAATATTTATTTTCGATTCAGTCAGCTTGTATTTGAATTCAGAGATGGAGAAATATACACGTGAAATGAAATAGATCTTTAAAGGAGTCCATTGTCTCTACCCATTGTTCATCTAGATTCCTGGTTGTACTTTTATTCAGTTTTCTACTCATCCAAATTATCTATTGGCTGTATTCTTAGCCCTGTGAGATCTTATTAAGTGAGTGCCTAACTGATCTGATAAGCAAACTCTTGTGTGAGATGCACAAAGGATCTAATTACAGCATGGTAACTGTACGTTGCAGCATGTTTGCATTCTGACAGGTTAGAGACTGAAGGGAGAGAATGATGCTGAGGATTTCAGGCACTGTGTTAGCCCAGAATCTGTTTTCAGCAGATGGGGTTTTTAGACCCTTTATCTCGGACTGATATACTTGGGGAAGAAACTATGTTGTACTCACACAATTTTGTGCTATGATTATTGAAAAGTACAGCAGGCAAAAATTTTATCACATTTATTTTCGTTAAGGACAGATTGCTCCGTAATACTTTTTTTTATAGAAGTATTATATCTCTTAACCTTGAACTCTGTAAACAGATATAGTGGATGCTTCATAGTAATCACTCTCTCTTATGGCTGTTTCACTTGTCATGTAAGCATTTATTCAGTAAGTTCTCACTGAAGGTCTGCATTTTGTGAGTTTTGTTGCAGAAATTTGAAGTACCACTATCAGAGATCCTTGTATGAGAAAGAAATCAAAGTGAACTTCAAGAGTTGATAAATAATAAAAGAGTGTGACATTAAGTTCAGTATTGAAGATGCTAAGTATATTTAATATAATCTCTTCCTAGTATATCAAGCTCTTTTAAGTTTCAGAGAAGTGTCATTAAGAGGTTGCTTAAAAGGCTTTTTTTTGTCTGTGTATTACATTATTTATTCTTGATCTGAATTCACGGAGGATATTTGAAATAAACTATCAAACTTGCTCTATCTGAGAAATCACAAATAAACCTGCTTTAATGGATAAAAATTTATTTGAGACACATAACTGTTAAAGTGCTGGCTTTCTGTTAATCCTTTTTGAAAGTCCAGTAGAAAGCTATTTTAGTTGGTTATATGTGAAACTTTATTATTAAAAATATCTTCTCTTCTGACTAGCAATAGTTTTAGGAAATAAAGAACTTTTGGAGAAGTGACATATTTTCTGTAATTAAATTTTATAATAAAAAGGAATGTGATATTATTTCATTAATACATTTGTCTGAGACCATTATTTTCCTAAAAATGGAAAATGAGCTAATCTTGGGATCTTGTTAGAGCAAAACCATTATACTTTTGTAGAAGTAGGACTAAAAGAGTATTACAAAATAAAAGCTCATAACATCTTTTTTTCTATGCATGAAATATTTGTAATGTTCACATCTCTCAACTCAAATAAAGGACTACACAGAAAAATAAGTTAAATTTAAAAGTTTTGGTATACCTGCTCAAAATTTTAGACTTCAGTGATCATTATATAATTATATTGGAGCACACTTAATCATCTGAATAAAAGTTAGAATAGTCTTTATGCCATATTATGGAAAAAATTTAAGGTCAAATGCCAGTGTTTATATTGAATAACTTTAGTATTTTCTTCATTAGTCAGTTTTAAAATTAATTTCTAAAAGTTTTAAATCCACAGGATAATAGAATTTAAAGAACCTTTTGAATTGACCAGCCTAATGTCATTTAAACAGATTTTTTTTTTTTTTTTTTTTGCCATCTGGGATCGGACTCATGATCTTGCACTTACCAAGCAAGTGCTTGAACTGCTGAGCTAAATCCCCGGCCCCCAACAGAAATATATTTTTAATCATTGTTGTATATATGTGGACTTCCAAGCTATAATTCGTAAGTTGTATCCTTCTGAATTAACCTCCATTGAGACAAGCCATTCTTTTAAAAAATTGTTTAATAAGTAATGATCTTGTGACCTACATAATTAGTTATACTCCATGGAAGCTGAAAGTATGTAAACACTTTAATAGTAGTCCTCAGATAGAGTTCTGTTATCCCAAACATTCTTAATCATTCCTTGTATTGTTGTCAGGCAACTATGAATATGTATTACCCTCTTCTAGAAACCTTTTTGATTATCACATTTTTTAAAAGCTTAAATTCAGGTAAACTTTTAAGATTCATTGAAACTGAGAAATCTGCTGTTCTCCAAAACAAATCTAGTAATAGTTCAGTTGCCAGAAGCTAAACCCATGTCATTTATCAAATAAAAATGCCTTCCTATTTGTCTTATTAGAATCTACTCATCTATTATTTATTATTTCTAAATGGTTAAATTTGCCTTTCATATAAATATTTATTTTTGGAGGGTTTGTGTCTAATATATTCCATCTGATTTGAGAAGACTTAGTTCTGTGTAAAGTGTGCTGCTATTGATTAACTGTATTCCTTTTAAGTGTCAACTTTAGGTATCATATGCAACTTCCAAAACTGTTCCTTCATAAAGAAGTTGTGGATCATTTCAATGACTTTAGCTAATATGTATATTGCTAGAGTTCATGAAGATAAAAGAATATACGTTTGCAATAAATCACCAAGCTGTTCTCTAATAAATGATTTTTAGTGTCATGTGTTGATATATGGATACTCTCAAGGACCAGATGTGGCAACCAGAGTAATCTTTTTCCAATTGTCAATTCACATTCAGACTTAATAGTCAGTTTAGAATCTATGTCACTAAACTGAATTTTGGCCTTCTTAGGGTAAGTTAGGCATATCAATTTCTCTGCAGTTTGTTCTTTATACAATATACTATTATTCTGTTTAAGTATTTGTATTATTTAAAGTTCTCTAGAGGAACAGAATCAATATAATATATATTACATGGCTTATTTATATTTTTGTTGCTGAGAAACAATACTTGATACCTCTGAACTAAAGAAGAAGTTTATTTTGGCTCACAGTTCATAGAGATTTGAGCTCATAGTCAGTTGTCTCCAAGGCAGGGCAGCATGGCAAAAGAGTAGCAGTTCATTGCATGGAAGCAGGAAGCAGAGAAAAATCAAGCAAAGAGGAGGGAGATTAGACCCTTCCAGATTGCACCCTGGGTGACCCACTTTCTCCAAGCAGTCTTCAACTCCAGACATTGCATTTTACTCTAAACTCATCAGGGGACTAATCCACTGATGAATATCATGCTGCTGTGATCAAATTAACTCCCCTAAAGACCCACCTGTGATCAAGCAGGACTTCAGGGATGCCTAGGCATAAAATATATATCTCTCAGAGGTCAGATCAGAACAAAATCAGAGGTCAAATAGTCTACATTAGTTTTCTGCATGTTTGAGAGCCAGAGTAATGAGTAGTAGACCCTAAGCCAGTAATATGGAGGCTGCAGAAGAGGGATCAAGAATGCAGCAGCAGTTCAAGGTGAAAGACTTGGAAATTAACTGGAGGGTTGCCAGTGCAAACCTGGAGACCAGTATCTAAACTTGATGGCAGCAAAGGACAGACCCCCTCAAGGAGACGAGAGCACTTCAAGGTGGGCATGCTTCCTTCTTTTCCTTTATATTGCATTTGGCCTATAAGCTCACTACTACAAGTGCCACCCATCACTGGAATTCTTTCACCCTTTGTTTGCTTACATATCAGTCATCCACAGACACACCCACATCTATGTTTCATTAATGTGCTAGGCATTTGTTAATCCATTCAAGTTAGTGTAGCATGGCTCATTGCTA